>SNQJ01S0027743.1:7132-20742 GCA_010110895.2 Picea sitchensis
CAGAAGGAATATTTTCATGACTCTCTCCATGAGCCATACTTGGTGAATGCCTCCTTGAAGCTTGAGGTGATTGTATAGTCCTTCTTCTTGATAGTTGAGAACTTGGCTCTACAAGTTGACCTTCTCCTCTTGTGAGCTTCAACCTTGTGAGCATCAAAAAACAAACACTTGCAAATAATCAAGCCTTCAAAAACCTATGCTCTGATACCAACTTGATCTAAAAATGAAAAGGCTTGTATCTTTGAAATATTTGCAAGTTTTTAATTAAGTGTGCTTAGGCAAAAGGATCAATTTGAAAACACATAAGTTAGAGAAAATTTTCATTCAATATGCATATAATAACCAACAAATAACAGTGAACAGTAAGAACATAACACAACAAATGATAAAGGAGTTCACCCCTCTCTTGGGCTACATCTCTTGGTCCAGTTTCCAATGGATCTTTTATATTATTTTCTCAAAGTGATAAAATCAGTGCTTTATAGTGCTCAAAATGCCAAATAGATGCCTCCAATGGATCCAGAATGTCCAAAAACCCCTAGCTAGGATTTTTTGGCACCCGGTTTGGCAAAGAAATGAAGAAGATAGGCTTCCTGGAAGTTTCCCTTTCAAGCTTGTTGTCTCTGGTTTGCCAAATAGCACCTATGTGTGTCTAACTTGTCTTTTAGGAATTTCCCGTGCCTAAACATAGCTCCCATGTGAATTCTCATTATTGGTGCCAAAATTTCGTACCGTTAGTGGATTTTGGGCCCCCAAAGATGGAGGTGTTGGGCGCATGGGGGACATATGGTCACGTTCCAACGCTTATGTAGGGGCCGTTACATGCAGGGTTGAGGGTTTGACAAGTGGCAATGTATGGAGGTACAACCGTTTGAAATCTAATCCTGTGTGTCATTTTGTAATGGTGGTCACATGGAGTGGAGTTCAAAACTGAGGGCTAGGGCTAAGCCCCAGCCTGGACTTGCGCCCAAATTACAACAATAACAAACTTAAATAAATGTTTGCACATTACATAGTTAAGTAACAATGTGTGGCGCATTGGCAGGGTGGCCTTTGCTAAGACATTGCATGTGTGTGGAGGTCCGGGGTTCGATCCCCATGGACTCCATAAAATTTTATACACTAAACCCAAGGTGCCACGTAGCAGCCCACGCTTGGGCCACGTGGCACCAAACCATTTATCATTAATGTGCCACGTGTCGAAAGATGATTCACCCATGTCGACCCTCGGCTGTCCACTCATCACCTAGAACGTCAGCATATGACCCTGCCACATCATCATATCCAATCAACACCTCCCATGTCATCACCTGTACGGACTATACAGTCAACATTTTTTTGTCTATTTGGCAAATTGAACAGAACGCAATATTTCACTCATCCGATGTCTGTCTGAACCTGTTCAAAGTGTGTTGGGTTCGTGACGACGAGGCCTACGTCCCTGTTTGTTTTGAATCGATTCTGAGAAATTTGAATTTTGAACAAAATTTGATCCCCTAGATCAGTAAACAACAACCACTAAAATCAACGCTTAACTAAAATTTATCAGACTTTTTACATCTTTGTTAGCAAACCTACATTAGTTTAAGGTGTAGGGATTTGGAATAGGTTGAAATAATAACTTTCCAAAGGTATAGCATCTTGCGATAAGGAGAGAAAATCCAATTGTCGTATAGGATTTCTGGGATCCCCCTCTCACATAGGAGTTACGCACAAGGTCACGTTCAGGAGAGTTACGGAGATTATCCCTCAGTGGTTCAACCATTTATAGTAGTCGGATCGTATATTGGGGGTCACTTGAGGGTATACCCAAGTTTATGTGTGGGAGCCTCTTGAGTTGATTTCAGACTTGTTATCCTACCCATACGTTCTGACTGGATTATTGACTGTACCCGCCTAGGGGATGATTACAAATTGGTGACCTTAGTAGCCATAATATTTAGGGTCTCACACAAGGTGACGGTGAAGGGAAGTCTCACTGTACTTGGAACAGACGTTGGTCAAACTCACTCGGGCTCCTTGGAGGGTAAATCCACAATTACTGTGTGGAAGCTTGCACCAAGGTGTAAGTCCAATAAGCAGGCCGCCAACGTAACTGATCCACCCGCTCTATCCCTACCTCTTCCTATTTTGATCTCGCGACGTTGGATTTCATCACCAACTAGTGGTTTCATTGTGGGAAGGTTTTATTTGATTGTTTGCTTCTCAGATTCATAGTGTGTGTTGGTTGTGTTACTTAGTGGACCTTAGGTTGAGTCAGTGTTAATGGCATCAAATCCTGAGAGTACCAATGGAGGAACCCCTTCTCCTGGGGAACCTTATACCTTTCCTTCTTTTGGAAACTTTGGTCCTTCGTACATTGCCACACTGAGTCTTCCAGGACTCACCATCGGATAACCGGTTTTGTTGTTCCCCACTCCGATGATCTTGAATCCTCCCAATGCTTCAAATGCACCTAATACTTTAGATGTCAGTACACCACCCACATGTCAACCTCATGTCGAATTTTCACCTTCTTCACCCATTAAGTCTCCTTCCCTTTCTCCTTCTTTGCCTAGTGAAAGCTCTAAAGTAAGTATCCAGGTTAATCAGAAGAAGAAGAAACAAAAAGAGAAGAATAGGAAGAACCCGAAAAGGACCAAGGCTCCAACAACATCAGATGTTGAATCCCAACAACCAGCTATTGTTAATAGTACTGGGAGTGTTGATGAGGTCAACAAGATTAAAATGAAGAATCTGAAACCCAAATTCCCTTGCAGTGTTTGTAAGGGTGACCACTTTCTGAGGGATTTCCCTGGTATTCCCAAAGTCTTAGAAATGTGGTCCTCCATGTCATCAGCTTCTGTTGGTCATGCCGGTGATACCGCGTCAACT
This sequence comes from Picea sitchensis, assembly GCA_010110895.2. Classification (NCBI taxonomy): domain Eukaryota; kingdom Viridiplantae; phylum Streptophyta; class Pinopsida; order Pinales; family Pinaceae; genus Picea; species Picea sitchensis. The sequence continues at coordinate 10,007 of SNQJ01S0027743.1, forward strand.
AGTGACATCAAGGTTGGTAAGAAGAAGACAACTGTCAAATTTCTTTGTATGTTATGTGAAGGCAATCATTATTCTTAGTTTTTCCCTCGTATGGATGAGGCTTCTTCTCTTTTGGAAAGACTTCAACTTCCAAAAGGTTATCGTAAGATTTCCCCCAACCCATCGTTATTTGATGGACTGGTCAATCCGGTTCCATCCCTGGTCAGTCCGGTTGATCAGGTGGTCAAAATAGTATCCTCCTCAGTTGAACCACTCACCGAAGTAGCTAATCCAGTTTCGTCATCTATCGACCCCACTTTTCATATGAAAAGTGAAACCCAAGTAGTTGTTCCAATTCCATCATCGATCAGCCCCACTCTTCATCAAAAGAGTGAAACCAAAGTGGTCGATCCGATTCCACCATCGGTCGATCCCACTCCTCCCTTGAAGAGTGCCAAAGTGACTGATCTAGTCCCTTCCTCGGTCAGTCCCACCCTTCATCCAAAGAGTGCCAAAGTGATTTCTCTGGTTATATCATCGACCAATCCCACTCTTCCTCTGAAGAGTGCCAGCGTGGTCAATCTGATCCCATCATCGGTCGATCCTACTCTCCCTCTAGAGAGTAAACCCAATACTGCCCATGCTTTTCTCGTTGATACAGAATCTACTGTGTTGGGGGGCATTCCTCCTCCCATGAAACCCCCTCCAACTAATGAGGCCATCCTTTTTGATTGGGGTGCACTAACTGGACCTTGTCTTCCCTCTCACATTCCTTTCAAAATTAAAGTACAGGTTTGTGGTCGGGACATTCCTCAAATGATGATAGATGAAGGTGCATCCATTAGTATTTTCTCCTCTGTTGCTTGGAATGCTTTGGGTTGTCCTCAGCTTGTGTCGGTTACACAGAATTTGTTAGCTTCTAACAGAAGAACTAGTTAACCTTTAGGGACCCTTCCTGAGTCTCCCGTAACTTTCAGATGGAAAACTGTCTTTATTGATGTCATGGTAGTCCGAGACCCCTTCGATTTCACTTTACTCCTTGGGCGGGATTATGTCTATTCCATGAAAGCTATTGTGTCCACTCTTTTTCGTGTGATATATTTCCTGCACGATGGAAGGATGGTGACTATTGATCAACTTTCGTTCGTTGGTCCTGACTGGATTACCTCCCTAAATGGTTCTTATATGCAGCCAGTATCACCCCTGCCACATGTCAATTATGTGGCATTATCTCCCATGACTTCAACTTCATATGATTTGAATTCGGTAATTGACATGGTGATCTCTTTGGTAGGGCTATTGGAGCCTGATCTCCTTACCCTTGTCGCGACCCTCGACATGTGTTCCTTCCAGAGTGATTTTCTTCCATCCAATGAAGATCTCTTGGAATCCATGACCAAGTTTTTTCCCTTGACATGGTGTCCTTCCAGAGATTTATTCTCTCGACAGCCATGATCAAGGAGAGGTTACAAGCATAGTTTCTCTTCTCTGTAGCAAGCTCGTTAAAAAATTAAACAGAGGTCGCGAGCATAGTTTTCCTCTCTGTGGAAAGCTCGTTAAAAAATGAAACATAAGCCATGAGCATAGTTTCTCTTATCTGTAGAAATCTCATTAAAAAATGAAACAGAGGTCACGAGCATAGTTTTCCTCTCTGTGGCAAGCTCGTTAAAAAATGAAACAGAAGCTTTGAGCATAGTTTTGTTCTCTGTAGAAAGCTCGTTAAAAAATGAAACAATAATCTAGGGATTGAACCCGGAGCCCTGAGCATAGTTCTTTTCCTGTGTCAAGCTCATTAAAAAATGAAACAATCACCTCTTTTGAACCTTCATTTCATCCACCCTTATCTTTTTTCTCCATCTAGTAGAGAAATTGGTGACAACCTCAAAGTGGGTGAATGAATTGAAGCTTGGAGGGCATGTCTCCAGGCTTTGATCATCATTCTGGAGCTAAGCCACTAGCTTTCAAGTTGGGGGCATACTGATCTTAGTCTTTGTTATTTCCCGTGCTCGAAAAAACATGAGAATGTAACTGAGTAAACTTTTATTACATTTTCGGACTCGCATGCATATACGAAAAAGGAACCCCTTGGAGTCATCTTTAAGCTCTTTTCAAACTCTCTAAACATCAAAATATTGTCGAGTGATCTTGCTTCCTTTCCCACTCGTTAAAAGGTTTGAAAGGGCGTCTTTCGAGTGATAATTTGTCTCTTTTTCGGCCTCGCAAGACTAACATTACAAAAAAGGACAACATTTGAGTCATCTTTAAGTTGTTTTCAGACTCTATAAATATGAAAACGCAACCGAGTTTACCTTCTCTGGACTCGTTAAATGATCATACATTGAAGGGCTCATATGAGACCGAACCCTTACTTCTTCCAGTTTGCTAAACAAAGGAAGAGGGACTTACCAAAAGTGAGTCATATCGAGCATGTGTTACCCTCCTTGAGCTCGTTAAATTAAAAAGAGGTACTCATCTATCTAGATGGGGGGAAAATTGAAGGAATCAAGACAAGCAATTTTTGAGAACATTACCAGTAACCCTTACAGTCGCCCTTGAACATGGCATTTTATCTCTACATGCACTTCAATATGTTGAACCTTTGCACTGAACCGATCCTTTGAGTTTCCTCACTCCTTTGGGTCACCCGACGTAAAGTCACAGCATCCATTGCATTATCAAGTTTTGGTCCATGTCAAGTTTCTGTTGTTATACCTCGGTGTTCAAGGGAAGTACCTGCTTTAAGAGTCAGCCATCACAAATATCTTATTCCAATACCTGTGTCAATCCATGTTCATTTGATCTACCAATTACATCTCTGTGTCAGTTTCATGTCATTGATGGGAGATACATCAAGGCCCTCCTTCGACGAGTTTATTCCTATCAACTTCAGCACATTATCCAGGAGCTAGACTTAGAAACCAATAGTAATTTGGGACCTGCATGCCTCAATGGCAGGCCTCCTCACATCCGATAGTGGGTTTAAATCGTTGACCTCTGATCGGATGATTCCGTGGATGTTCGACTTCAGCTCATCCATTCACATTCGTTGGAATGTACTAGAGTATCTTGGGAATCATTGACATTAATGGTGATCTCCCTTGCGCTTGTTAATGGTTTACATCATTCACCAGTAATCAAGTGGTTTCTGTCATGTTCGACATCATGACATCTATTCACATGGTTAGATTCGTACTACATCGGGATTGGTAAGAAGAGCCTGAGTTGAGTTTTAACTCTTATGTATATTTTGCCCAGGTTGCGGAGGAGTTATTTTGAACTATGACACATATATTGTTACATAGATCCACTTTGTATTGGTCGTGGCTATGTCTTGTCATCTTGTAGATCCTCTGTGTATTCTTCATGGCTACGATCAGTTCAGGTCATAGGAGTATGGATCCACATTATATCCTCAGTGGCTATACCTTTTGTCAACATATTTATGGATCCGTAGTGTATTTTATGGCGGCCATATGTAAAAAGTCTTTATCACTCATGCATAGGTATGCTTGCCTTGGGTTTTGAGGCATGTCATAATATTTGTTTGATGGTTGTGTGCAACTTTTTCCGATTTCTCTGTGTCCATACCCTTTCTCGAAAAATTCTACAAAGTACTTCAGTGATCATCGTCTTCTAACTTTGTACTTTGGGGGGAAATCTGTTACACATCAAAATTACTCACTTCAATAGTGTCACAAGTGTTGTCATTACAAGTGTTGTAAGTGTCGCATCTTGTCTGCAAGTGTCACATCCTGACCACAAGTGTTGCAATTGTCACAAACACCATACTGCCATCTTGCCTATGTCATGCCTCCAACGACATCATAAGGACACTTAAGACACCTCAAACACTAGTTTTGAAGAAGAGAAATCACTTGACAGGGAGTACAAACCTTTTGCTAATGAAAGAACCACTCAAAAATAGATTTTGGAGAGGAGCGCTCCCCTACCCACTACCAGGGTGTGCTATCCTTCCCTGGGCCTCTTTGGGGGAGTGTTTGAGCGCTCTGTGCACCCTTTCTGGGGGAGTGCTACCCTTTCTGAGTGAATTTTTAGTTTGTTTGAGGAAATCAAGGGACAATCCCCTCAATATCTTAAGGTAGCTGGGTTCGAATCTTAGATCAAGGCATGATCTTAGGGAGGATCCTCAACTGAAGAAGAGGAATCCTCAATTTATCCCAAAGATCTCTCAAGTGGCTGGACCTCTCCAAGGTTATATAAGGAGGACTTCTTATGATGAAAGGTACATGAAAAAGATTGGAGGTATGAAACCTATAATCTCATAGGCAACATACAAAATAATGGAGACTAGAGATTGATACCAAACTTATGATCCTATAAGTGGTATGTCATCAAAGCAATCAATGTAGATTACTTGAGCAAAGGGGTTGGACAAGGAGAACTAGAAGAAGCTGCTGCAACTTCATCAAAAGATTGTAAGTACTTTTACTTGTTCTTATCAATACATCAATGCTTGGCCCGTTTCTTTCAAACTTATGTTTATTCCACATGAGTTTGTCTGCAGTAGATGGATCTATATTTGAGTTAATCTCAGTAGAGTAAGAAGTCCATTGTATCTTTGTTTGTTCTACAGGACCTATCAGAGAGGTCAAAATTGAAACTTAGTCTGGACTTTACAAGGACAAATGTCGTTAATAAGGTACATATCTTTCTCATTGCTCTTCGTATGTTAGCCTAATTGGATCTAAAAGGATGTCGATGTCCATGTTAAGCACTTTTATGTCTTGGCCTTAGGAGTCTAGAGACCAAGAGAGAATCCACTTGTCCGCAGGGGGATTCACCTGTAACAGTACTATTAATACATTATTAAAGTATTAATACATTGATATATTACAATAATATGTTAATAAAGTATTAATACACTAATAAAGTAATAATAAGTTATTACAATAATTCTTTAAAGTATTAGTTAATTAATTAATGCATTAATAAAATATTATTATTTAATATAATAATAAAATATTGATTTTTAGATGTAGTTTAGGTGGTTGGGAAGAATGTTTGTTACCTTAACTAATTAATCACATGTGGTATCCCTAAATGACTATAAACCTATAAACACAACAATTAATATATCACATTATTAATGCATTAATTAATTAATGCATTACATTAATATATTAATACTTTAAATTAATTATTACATTCGATGTTTATTAATCCTCCCCCACATATCTAGATTTACAATTAGCAACAACCATGGTTAATATAAATCATAGCTTAATTTTACTTAAATGTGATTATCACTACTAACTATCCAATCTATACTCTTACATATGATTGTTAAAAATATGTTAAAATATTTAAATGTGATTGTTAAAAATATTTTTGATTTAGCAAGTGAACATATAAGGCGTATATCTATTGACCATGGGCATATTTAATAGGTTTTTAGTGCTTAATCAGTTTTGTATGGACAAGATTAAATATTGATGGAATATTCTTAGTAGTCTCAATAAATCAATGGTTGTGATTTCAACCACTAACTTCCTCACTATTATAAAGACATGTTTATTTTTTTAGTTTTACTTAATCATATTTAAAATTTACTATGGTGGATAGCTGATTGTCACCTATGAGTGATTATGATTTCATTTTCTAGGCCAACCTAAACCTTTGACCTTCACCAGCCACGTTCTTTTTGCAAGCAGTCCTTTCATTTTATGAAACCAACCAAATTAGTGTTTTTTACTAGTGTATACTTGCATTTTTAACAACCTTCCACTTATACATACGTGAATGCCTTCCCTGCTCCACCTTCGTGGGCCTGGCGTAAATGCGTGGATTTTCGTGAATGAGTGAATTTTCATGGACCTGGTGTGAATGCGTGAATACATTTGTACATGCGTGAATGCGTTTGTACATGCGTTATTATTCAGTCATCACGGGTACGAATTTCGTGGGCCTGGCGTGAATGCATGAATGTGTTTTTACATGCGTGAATGCTTGGATTTTCGTTTGTTTTTCGGCGTTGACCAGCCGCCACTCAGAGGCTGTGCTAGTTTATAACCATTCATAGTTGAAAATATATTTTACTTCTAAACCATTAGAATATAATATATCTCCCTTTGAAGATATAATAATAATGCCATGCGATTCAAAGCCTTGTAAGAATGGTAGGTGTGTACAATGTTGTTTATATAGTACATGATGGACGAACCATAGATTACATCTCTCTATACCGCCATTCAAGGTACGGAGGTTTATGATGGACGGTCACAATGGCAAGAAGAAGTTTCACTTCCTGCTATTTCCATGGTTAGCCCAATGTCACATCCTTTCTTAGAGCTCTCAAAAGCTCTCGCAATCCACGGCCACAAAGTCTCCTTCCTCTCCACGCCTGTTAACATTTCCAGAATCAGGCCGTCCTTACAATTTCAGGATTGGCCGGGCCGGATCGATCTGCTGGAACTGTCGTTACCGGCCACCGAAGGTCTGACTCCGGGGGAGGAATCCACCGAAGGTCTGACTCCGGGGGAGGAATGCATGGCAGACATCCTACCAGAAATAGTTGAAAATATTTTTTGTAAGAATGGTAGGTTTGTACAATGTTGTTTATATAGTCCATGATGGACGAACCATAGAATACATCTCTCTATACCGACATTCCAGATAGGGAGGTTTATGATGGACGGTCACAATGGCAAGAAGAAGCTTCACTTCCTGCTATTTCCATGGTTAGCCCAAGGCCACATAAATCCTTTCTTAGAGCTCTCAAAAGCTCTCGCAATCCACGGCCACAAAGTCTCCTTCCTCTCCACGCCTGTTAACATTTCCAGAATCAGGCCGTCGTTACAGCTTCAGGACTGGCCGGGGCGGATCGATCTGCTGGAACTGCCGTTACCGCCCACGGAGGGACTGACTCCTGGCGCGGAATGCACAGCAGACATCCCGACGGAAATGGCGTTTCCACTGAAGGAAGCCATGGACGGCATGGAGAAGCCGTTCCGAAGCCTGCTCGGGGAGCTCTCGCCGGATTATCTCGTCCACGACTTCGTGCAATATTGGACGCAGAGCGCTGCTGCAGAGATGCAAGTTCCGGCCATTTATTTCTCTGTCTTCCCCGCTGCGAGCTGTGGCTATATCCTGCACCCTTCTAAAGTGCGGAACGAGAACATAACCGTCGACGAGCTGGCGGCTCCGCCCTTCGGGTTCCCGTCTTCGGCGGTGACGCTCAGGCTATACGAAGCGCGGGATCTTTTAGTCATGTACAGAGGAATACCCGGGCACATAAGTCCGGCCTATCGATTGGTTAAATGCCTGGAAGGATGCGAGGCGGTACTTGTGAAATCCTGCTTTGAATACGAAGATAAGTATATTCGCTATTTCCAAGACGCGATCGGAGTCCCAGTGCTTTCTGTCGGCCCGCTTACGCCAGCCGTCCGCCCTGGCGCTAGCGGTAACGGCAGCAACCAGTCCGATCTACTCGAATGGCTGGACCGGCAGAGAGCGACCTCGGTCGTCTTTGTGTCCTTCGGAAGCGAGGCATTTCTGTCGAAAGACCAAATCCGCGAGCTCGCGCTGGGGTTGGAGGCTAGCGGGCTCCCGTTCCTCTGGTGTCTTCGTTTTCCGCGGTATTCGAACGGCGACCCAGACGATTCGCTGCGGCTCCTTCCCGAGGGATACGAGACTCGTACCCAGGACCGAGGCTTGGTCGTCCAGGGCTGGGTACCGCAGTTACGGATTCTCTCGCATCTGTCGATCGGTGGGTTTTTGAGCCATGGAGGATGGAGCTCCGCCATGGAGTCACTGAGCTTCGGAATACCCCTTATCTTGCTCCCCATGCAAGGTGAGCAAGGCTTGAATACCCGGCAAATAGCCGCGGAATTGAAGGCGGGGATCGAAATAGGAAGGGGAGACGATGGCTCTTTTCTGAGAGAAAACATATCTACAACATTAACAATGGCAATGGCGGGAGAGGAGGGGAAGAAGTTGAGATCAAAAGCTGCGAAGGTCCGTGATATTATAGTGGCCAATAAGCAGAGTAACCTCCATGGTTGCATCCAAAAGCTCGAACAGATGGCTGAAGATTACAAGAAGAAAAGCAAGTAACGTAATGTTGTTAGTGTGGAAAATATTGTAGATCCAAATATACGATAAATATATTATTAGCCCAGAGCATATAGGCAAGGTTGGAGAAGTCAAATAATATAGCTCATTAATGCTGTCAGTAGTATTAACAGTGTTTCTTTTGGTGCTTGTTGTAAGGAAAGGAAAATAATATGGGATACAGCATTACCATGCATATGTATACTATATAAGGTAATGGCGAATGTATTCTCTTTCTTCCTGTGCAAACTTGTTGTATAAGTACAGGTGGTTTTCCTGTACGAAGGTGGTCTTCCTGTACGAAGTTAGAACAGATTTTGTCAAATTATTTAAATGTAAATAATTTATGTTTTTTTTTTATGTCTGAAAGAATCAACGATTAGTTGGACACATGCTCGCGTTACACGTGATAAATGTAAATAATTTATGTTATTCACTTATTTTAAATGTAAATAATTTATCCTTTACAAGGTACTTCATTCTAATATTCAACTTTTTGTAAAATGTGCCTATGTAAACATGCCTCTTTTATTGAGGTTTTTCAATATGGGCTCTTATCGATTTCTTAATAGTTATCTTTTGTACAGATGGCACATGGTGTAAGTCAAGAACTTAATTTTCATGATATCCTTATCTTTTTCTTGAGAGGATAATTTAGAATAATGAGGTGACAAGTCTCCTTATCTTTTTTCTTGAAAACGATAATTTAGGATAATGAAGTGACAAGAACTTTATTTTCATGGTTTTTTTATCTTTTTCTTGAGGATAATTTAGGATAATGAGAAGGATCATTTAGAATAATAAAGTTTTATAATTACTTCACAACTTACTTATATTCTTCTTACATTACATCTCTTTGGTATTTTCTTTACTTTCTATCTCTGTTTTGAGGTCAACAACATTTTTTTTCACTTCATCAAGGATTGATTGATTAATATATTTATAATATGAAAATTCATCTTTTTGTTCTTGTTTCGGAGAAGAGACTTTAGAAACCTTTGCATGAGTGTAGTTTGGCTTATTACATGTAGAAATAGAAATGAGGGGTTAAGGTTTTTGCAATGTCTTATGGAAAAGAGAAATGAGGGGTTAAGGTTTTGCAATGTCTTAGGGAAAAGGGAGTGTTAGTACTCAGATTTTTGAGAGTGCTATCCAAGGAGGATGAACCATACTTTAAACCATACTACTCAATTCCTAGGTATGTGAGAGTTATTTTCTTGGGTGTGTGCTTAATGTACTAGACACAAATAGTTAAAAGGTAATCTAAGTATGATGTTAGTTAGGCCTATGAAGCTTCAAGGTAATCTAAGTATGATCTTAGTTAGATTTATGAGACTTTTGCTATAGCATGAGATACATGGAAGATCAAACTCATTAATAGATTTTGTTTAATATAATACTATTTATTGAGCATCAATGAAGATTAGAAACATAAAGATTAGTAAAAAAATAACAAAATATTTAATAAAATGATAAAAAAGATTAACAAATAAAATTTTATATTTTTATTAATTTAAAAAATATAAATAAAATAATAATATAAACAATTTAATTCAAATAATAATAAAATATTGTGTTTTTAAATTATTTATATTCATTAATTTATATTATTTCATTAAGAAATAGAAAACATTTTTAAAATCTAAAAATTAAACTTCATTAAGAAATAGAAAATACTTTTAAAATTTAAACCCAAAAAAATATGTCATATATATTAATATGATATATATTATAAATTTGAAGAGATGTGCGACATGTAAAATATAGTGAAAAATAGATAAAAACGAAAACTAAGAAATTAAAATAATATATATTCATTGAAATAGTAGTAAATGATTTATATATAATTTTAAAATTAAATATAATTAAGTTAACATTCACAGAATCCAGCCTTCTTTACAACTTCACGACTAATCTGACCAAATCGATCTAACATCTAGAACAGTTAGTTACTGTGAGATCCATTTATTTGAAATATATGATGTATGAACAAATATATGAATAGACTAAAGCACCTAAACAGCTGGTATTTTGAAAAGTTGATGTTATGCTTCAGAAGTACTAGAAGTTCAGTTTTGTCTCTTCTATATACTTAATAATAATCTTTTATATACTTAATATTAATCTTGAGAATTTTTTTTAATTAGATGGTCAAGAGATTGACATAGGAGAAAGTTCTCACTCTATTCACAACTATTCTACAGCTGTCTTTAATTTGTACTTTTTCTGAAATAATAATATTAATATAAAAAAAATTCCAATTGAAAAAAAAAACCAAAACTTAAAACACCTTTATAGAAGTCAATTGACATGGTGTTAATGTTGCCAACAATATTACCAATGTTTTGAGTGGTCCTACAACTTTATAGAAGCCAATGAATACGGTATTAATGCTGCCAGCAATATTAACAAAACTTAAAACACCTAAACAACTTTATAGAAGTCAATTGACATGGTGTTAATGTTGCCAACAATATTACCAATGTTTTGAGTGGTCCTATAACTTTATAGAAGCCAATGAATACGGTATTAATGCTGCCAGCAAGCCAATGAATACGGTATTAATAGTGGTCCTTCTTGCTTGTAGGGAATTCCAGCCCAGAGCGTTGACAGCTTTTTCCATTATTTTTGTGCATGCTATAAGAATGTTTTGAGTGGTCCTTTTTGTCGGGAATTTCAGCCCAGAG
>SNQJ01S0027743.1:22883-40037 GCA_010110895.2 Picea sitchensis
GTATTAATTTTTTTTTCAAATATGGTTTAAAAAAAATGATGTGGTATTATTTTTTTTTTCAAATATGGTATTCATTTAATTAAGCTAATAGGTGTATACTTATTAGGTGTATATATTTAATAGGTTATTAGTTTTTTAAAAAAATTTAAGAGTAGGATTAAATATAGTTAAAATATTTTTCATAGTCACAATAAATTAATGACTGTGATTTTAATTATTAATTTTTTTGGTTGTTATAAAGGAATAAGTTTATGTGTTTATTTTTTACATTAACTTAATTATATTTAAAAATCACTTTGCTGGTGTTTACTTTTTTACATTAACTTAATTATATTTAAAAATTATTATGTTGGCGTTTAAAAATTACTCTGTTGGTTAATTGTACATAATGACATGGAGAGAAGTGAGCTTTTAATTTAGGGGCTAACTGTACAGAGTGACATGAAGAGAAGTGAGCTTTTAATTTAGGGGTTTTAGTTAAGTCGAACTAGCCGTATACCTATTGGCAATAGACACATTTAATGATCTTTTAACCATAAATTTTAATCGTATGGTTATCAATTGAAGATGCTAAGGAATTTTACCAACCATAAACGTTTCTGTGTTCACTAGCAGCGAGTTAATGGTTGTACTAGTGATACTGAATTCCACGTTTTACCTTTTGGTGTTTCACCTTTTTACTGGTGGGTGTTGCTTGGCCGCCTTTCTGTGGCGTTCCACTTTTAATATCCGTGACAAGGAGCTAGAGTGTTTAAGGATCCCGCTAGGTTAAACAAAAGCATAACATAATGGCTTCCTTGCAGGGAATTGAGAGATTCAATCCCTATCTATGCATATACTAGCATAGTCACATACTTGTGACTGATGAACCCCGAAAGGCATATTTACTTTATTAAACCTAATTTTAACATAAACTTTAATTAGGTTTGTAAATAAAATTTGTGATATTCGTTCAATGTGGTTGTGCTAGTATATGCACGTACACAGTACGTCGATTTCGGAGCATCATACAAATAATAATAATAGTGTCACTTCATCCTACCCAATTTGCCATTTCGATTTTGAATTGGGTGAGAAGGCATCTCATGTCCAGTGTGGCCACGTCTACCATCCCACTTGCATTTTTACTTGGTTGGATATTGGCAATACCTGTCCACTCTTATGCACGCAGTTTCTTGAGCCGTTGTGAAGAACACAACTGAGTTGATTGAGCCATCGTGAAGAATGCAGCTACGAAGAGACACTTGGCATCATATATTACTACGCTTTGCCCAATATGAAACGCACGGATCGCTAAAACGCATGAGGAAAATGCAAGGACAGGTGAGGAAATTTGTGGTTAATAATCCAAACGTGGTAATGTTAAACGTTAATCATTTAAACGTGGCAATCATATAGTGCTATAGTAAACGTTAATCATTTAAACGTGGCAATCATATAGTGCTATATGATTAGGTAAATGTTAAAAAGTAAACAGGTTAATGGATGCATTCAAAAATACAAGGAGATTATGAAGAGTAAATCACATTCATTGATTTGGGAGGATGACTAAGAATATTCCAACATCTTTAATTGTTAGCCATCAGATTAGAATTTTAGATTAAAAGATGATTAATTGTGCCCATTGCCAATAGGTATATGCCTTTTGGCGTAAATATAATGGCTTCTTTGCAGCGAATTGAGAGATTCAATTCCTATCTGTGCATATAATATAATGGCTTCTTTGCAAAAAATTGAAAAATTCAAATTCTATCCTTCTCAGATTATAGTTCAGGTAGCAACTGCAGGCATGTAAATTATGGGGAGAGGGTGGAATGAATTATTTTTCTTTTGTGACATACAAACAGATTATTGTAGAGAATTATATATAGCCTGAGTGGGACTAATGCTTAAGAATATGTGTTTCTTCTTAAGATGTCACAAGTTCAAATCCAGAGGGGTAGGGTATGTATATCTCTCTAGACTTTACTAGTCAAATCGCAGGAGTACAACTGTAATCTGGAAAGAATACTGGAGTTTTTTCCTCTGGTCTGACAAATCCTTGGACAAGGTTTGTAAGGATTATTTTGTAAGATACATGTGATTGGATGGAAATTGATGGAAAAAAGGAGGGATAAGTTTTGTTTAAATTCTTAGTTTAGCCTTTTTATTACTGGGACACATTTCCAGTATGTTGCTCTTTGTTGGGACACATTTCTAGTATGTTGTTGTTTGTTGTTCTCCTATAAAGAGTTTTTTGTATTATTGTTTCAAAGTTTTTGTTGGTCAGTTGAAGCATAAACACAATAAGATTTACTTATTGATAAGGGAGAATGACAACAACCAAACACAGATTGACAAACCTCACACTCTTCCTACACATTGTCTACTCTGGCCTCTACCAGTATGCATAGATATATAAAATCTATAACACAACTACACAAAATGACCATAAATTGATCAAACAATTACACAAACTAATCAAACAATGACAAACTAATCAATTTAGTGTGCATGCATGCATATTCTATTTTTAGCTTATTTGATTCAAAATCCATCCTCATAGGAAATTGGTTGGTACTTTCAACAAGTTCCACAATTAGAATGTAGAAAAGAAAGGAAACATATATACTTTTTAATATTTTGTTCCATTTTTGTTTTGTTTTTTTCATTTCTTTAAGTATTTTTTATTTTTCATTGTTGTAATGTTTTAGGAATCTAATTTACATTTTATCAATATGACTAATATGACCAAATTAAATAATATGTTATTATTTTTCATTGTGGTAATGTTTTAGGAATCTAATTTACATTTTATCAATATCACTAATATGACCAAATTAAATAATATGTTATGGTTAGGATTTTCATCAATATGTCCAAATTAAATAATGTTAGGATTAGGATTTGCATTAATATGACCAAATTAAATAAATAATTATTTAACCCGATTTTGGACTCCCTATCTAATGCAAAATGTACAGTGGACACCCCCTCAATTATGTGGTTGTTCTAGTTTTTATATATTTTAATATTGTTCTACTTAAAATCTCAACATTTCACTTTTTAGGAATTGAAACCTAGTGAGGAGAATAACATTCACTCAAGTTAGACTCAAATGACATATTATAAATTACATACTATTTCAACCATTTTGATGTGTATTGAGTGAATTTACAATAAGTTATTAACAAGGTTAGGGATAAGTATATAGTACTAATTTTTGAGCAATATTTATTAGTATTTAATTTTGTTCTAGTGGAACATAGTCATTTTAGGGCACATTATCATATTGATTAGGATAATTAATGTTGAATTAGTTTTTATAGGCATGGAGATGGCCCTATTTCATGACACCACAAGTGATATATAACATGTCAATTAGCTCAAGTGGTCTAGTAGTTTTAGCTTCACGCAGGACATCTTACAGTAGATGGTTCCCTCTATTATGTGTTTTATTGGATGTCCCTACCAAGTTAGGCACCATAATGAGAGAAGTTATACTATGTACCATTCAGGAAATGTTGGACATATCCCAAGGATTTCACCATGAGGTTTTCCCTTAAATAAATATCACTATTAGTAGCAATGGACAAAAACATTATTTCTCAAACAATATTCAATCCAAATTCTAACACTACTTCGAGGTTAAGCTATGCATTTTATTTTCAATATATTGATGCACCTACACATCTTTGAAGATATTGAATTTTAATATTTTCTAGCCAAGTTATACATACTTCCATCTCTCAATGCACACACCAATTCTTTATAAAACAAAAAGAAAACAATAACATTCACTCATATTACTCATAAATTCAGACTGGATGCCATTAATCGAGAAAACCAACAAATGCTTAGAGTTGCGCCTCTAACTCTCATTTTTTATTAATTTTACCATTTACAATACAATATATATGACTATGTGGCATCCAAAACCCTAATCCATTTACTCAGATTAGAATGCTTGAAAAAAATTACATTACAATGGGATGAAATATAATCGACCAAAAAAACACAAAAAACATGCTAAAAAGGGACAAAAAACAATCGTCGTTTATTTTTTCAGGGACTTTTCCCATGTAACCTCTTCTTTCTCCTAGTATAGTACATGGAGATAATCGTGAAAAGAATATAACATTTTCCCAACATAAATAATGTCACTCATTTCACTCCAATTGTATATATGTCCATAGTATATTATATATGAGGGGTTACATAAAACTAATTTAATTGTAATATTTTTATAAAAATGGTCGTGACAGCTTGTTCCAACAATTTTTCCACCTAGAAAGTACCGAGATAGATGAAAAATAATATAATGATCCAACACACACACACACACATTATTTTTCATCTATCTCGGTACTTTCTAGGTGGAAAACTTGGTGGAACAAGCTCACAAGGCCATTTTGGTGGCTAGTCTAAAATTGGAAATTTAGGTCCAAAATCCCATTTGAAATATTCTAAAGTTGTTTTAAGGAATCTAACGACACTTTTTGTGGTCTAAAACTTAATCTAGAGAATGAGTATATATTCCAATTATTAATACCTTTCCAAAGATGCAACAATCGCCTCAATCAAATTTCATATGTGAAAGTTATGCCTCTCACAAGTTGACCTACCATATTCATCACCATGGTGTGAGTGGATGCCACACCACCCCCCATTACTTAAATGTGTGGGTCAAGCCATGTGGCGGATTTTCTAGAAAAATCTAGAAGGAACAAACCTGATCACTAATTGAAGGTTTAGGAAGTCAATACCCTAACCCTAGATGGCCATTGGGCTATGTTAAATATCGGGCCACTAGGAGGAGAAGGGGTTCCATTCAAGGTTATTGTATTTTTTTCCATAGCAAAGATGAAAAAATAGGAGTGGTAAATTAGGGAGAATAATAGAGGGGGTTAATGTTTTGTAGCAGACTAACATGCCATAAGTCTCAGGTAACTCTACAAAGAGTGTCTTCTCCTTTGTACTTGCATTATTTCCATACTAGAGAAAATAGAGTAGAGAAGACTCACCTTCTAGATGATTTTTCTTCTGTAAGGGTTTCTTGGAGAAAATATTTGTGTTATTTTGTGGATGGTGTATGATTGTGTTGTGTTATTCTCTATTTGTTCACATTTTATCTATTTCATGTATAACCAGAAAATCAGTAACTAAATATTTTGGAATCTAAGAAAATTTTAAATTCATAGTGTAGATTTCAATTTTATTTATAAGATCTGTTGTGAAGAACTATTCCAATGGAATATCCAGGGTGGTTTACAGATCATATTGGTATCAGAGCAAGTTTTCTTTTAGGTATTTGTGGGAAGTTTCAAGATTTTTGAATAATCTCAAACAGAAGTGGTAGCCATGGTAGAGGATTTTGCTCATAACAACCCTTGAGATCCACCCAAAGAGCGATTTGAGAGGTTGGAAGAATGGGTTGATGATATCAACTACAATATGAACCTGGGAATGAGATTTCAAGTTCGAGTTTCATTAACCCTTCACAATACCTATTCAAGATTGAATATAAAGTGAACATAAGTCCACACCAAGGTGAGATCGATGCATTTAAAATGAAACATTGGTTGCAGTAACTAGAATTTTATTTTAGCGTTCAACATATAGATTGATAGGATAAAATTTCATTTTCTAGATTGAAGTTAGAGGGCCATTCTTTAACTTGGTGGGAAAGCCATACATAAAAACTTAGGGTGGAGGGTGATTCGCCAATAACTAGGTGGGAGGACTTAAAAACCCTCATCATGTCCCAATTATACCCTATCGGGTATGTAGAGGACCAATGGATCCAATGGCACTACTTCAGAAAGAGAAAGCATTAGAGTGTATAGGACTACACCATTGATTTAAAAAAGATGGCCATCATGTTGGGTATCTCTCCCAAGAAACCATATGTACTCCTTAAATATCTAGGGGGGTTATGTAGTCATATTCAAAAGAAAGCGATGTTCTTCATGCCAAGGATAGTGGATGAGGCATGCGCATGAGCACAATACTTGAAAAACATAACCCAAAAGAAGGGGCAAGCAAGTGGTTCCATGAAGAAAGAGAACCATGAAGCTTCTAAGGAGGGGAAGAAGAAATGGAAAATGGGAAAGGATAAGAAGACAAGAACCACTACACATCAGGGCAAGGATCCCAACAACAATTGCAAAAATGATTGCCACACTGAGGAAATGTCTTGGAAACTACATCCAGAGATTAACCGAAAGAATTGTAAGAAAGAAGGAAAGAAAAATAATATTGTAGACATATATTCGAGAAATTCGGTTAAAGTATCTCATATGTGGATGAGAATATTCTCTACAAATCAATATAGAAGGTGAATTTGGATAGCCTTCCTTACCAGGAAGAGAAGGAGATGACCAAACTCTTATGCATCAATATTTAGGTCAAGAAGACCAGGATAGATTCTTTCTTCAACTGTGGTTCATAAGACAATATCATAGTAGTGTATTTGGTAGGAAACCTTGGATTGGAGGTTAGCGATCATCTTAACCCATATCCATCGGAATGGATAAACAAGGATGTAGAGATCAAGGTAAGGAAATAGTGTACGATTAAATTTTCTATAAGTGTTTATTTTATTGATGAAGTGGAATTGGACGTAGTACCCCTTGACGTATGTGGAGTAGTTTTTGGAATCCCCTATATGTATACGAGGGATGCAATTTTCATGCAAAGACCCAACTAGTATAGATTAATCAAGGATGTGAAGTGCTACATCATCAAGACGCATAAAGGAAATTCAAATATCTTAGTAGTAAGTGCCAACCAAGCCAAGAATTTGATTAGTTCCAGTAAGAAATATGTTTTACTTTTCTTAAGAGAAAATTAGTTTGATGATGGGTCAATAAAAGTAAAGGTATCCCTCGAGAGGTGTTCTAAAGAGTAGAAACACAAGTTGGAGAAGTCTCTACATATATACAAAGGAGTGTTCCAAGAGCCTAAAGGGATACCACCTAAGAGGGAAGTGGAGCATAAAATGGAATTATTTCCATACTCCCCGTTGCCAAATTTTGGGTTTTATAGATAGTTTTATCTGCAAGCAAACAAACATGTAAGGTACCAAATCTATTATATGAGAAGAAAAGAGAAATATTGCATAGAATAACAGTGAAATAACAACATAAAATGAAGTTATTGCAGAGATCACTTGCCTCTTCGAGGGGGATACCTCTAGCAGAGAAGATCTCTATTACAATAATTCTCAAGGCAAAAACTTATCATTCCCTTGACTCCTATTTATGCTAAATCTATCTACCAAGAGAACAATCTAGAGGAAGATCTTTCTAGAAGTGGAAGTTTATATCATTTCTTCTTATATTTGAATTATTCTTCCTTATTACTAAGCCTTATTAATATTGGCCTTTATTACATGGAAATTATATTATTCTACCTACATGAGGGGTTAGGGAGGTTAGGTCCCTAACATGCCTTCCCCCTTAAAAATAGTCTTGTCCTCAAGGCTTGAGATGAGGAAATTGTTGCAGAATGGTAGCTGGCTCCCAGGTGGCATCGACTGAAGTTGTATATTTCCACTGAACTAATACTTCCTTGATGGTGCATTTATGGAGACAAATTTCACACTAGTGCAGGAATACTTGTGGTTGCATCCATATGGAGCCTTCTTCATCCAACTCAGGAAGACTAGTTTTAGTTTGGGACTTAGTTCCAATCACCTTATTCAAGCAAGAGACATGAAAAACAAGATGGATCTTAGAATGACTGGGCAAGGCTAACTAATAGGCCACCTGTCCCACGTTCTTGAGAACTATATCATGACCATAAAATTTGGGCGCTAGTTTCTGACAATGGTCGGCCTTGAGTGAAGTCTTATTATAAGGTTGCATTCGAAGAAACACCTAGTCCCCTTCAACAAATTGATGTTCGGAGTGACCTTGATCTTCTTGTTTCTTCATGTGATTCTTAGCCATGACCAAATTATCTTTGAGGGTTCGTAGAATAGCCTCTCAAACTGTAAGAGTTTGTTCAACCACTTGGACCTTTGAGACACTAGGCATGTATGAAATAACTGAAGGTGGCTTATGTCCATATACTGCTTCAAAAGGAGTCATGTGAATAGGTGTATGGTAAGAAGTGTTGTACCACCATTCAGCTAAAGGTAACTATTGAGCCCATTGATTCTTCCTTTCAGATGAAAAACACCTCAAATATGTTTCCAAACATTTGTTGATAACTTTAGTTTGACCATCACTCTAGGGATGATAGGCGGTGCTGAGATGCAACTAGTTTCCCTATAGCCTTAATAGTTATTTCCAAAAATTCCTGGTGAAATTGGGATCTCTATCAGAAACAATAGAATGAGGCATGTTGTGAATCTGGAAGACATGATCCATGAAAATTTGAGCCAGGATGGAGGCAGTAAATGGGTGTTGAAGAGCACAAAAATGAGCATACTTGGAAATTCAATAAACTACCACCATAATGACGGACATATTTCCCTATTTAGGTAAGACAACAATAAAATCCATAGATATATCCCTCTAAATAGCGAGTAGAATTGGAAGTGGTTGGAGTTTTCTAGGTTCTTTGACTGTTTCTCCCTTGTTGCATTGACACACATCACATTTTTCCACAAAAGTGCGAACATATTGTTTCATACCATCCCAAAAAAAAGAGAGTTTGACCCTTTCATAGGTTTTGGTAAACCCTAAGTGCCGAGCTGAGGGTGTAGCATGAAGCTCATAAATTAATGTGGATTTAAGTTGTGACTGTTGAATTAAATACATACAAAGTTTGTAGCGAATCTCATCATTGTGCTAAGAGTACCCTAGGGAAACTGGAGCATTGTCTTGCAATTGTTGGATCAAACGTGGAAATTTTGGTTCTTGTAGCCATTCCTGGTGACCCTCTTGGAGCCACTCTAGTACAATGCAAGAGAGAGAAAAAAGAGACCCTTCATCTTCATATTTCTGGGAAAGAGCGTCTACAATGACATTGCATTTTCCTTTCTTCTAGATGATCTCATAATCATATCCAAATAATTTAGTTACCAATTTTTGTTTCTTTAGGGATGAAGGATGTTGCTCCAGAAAATACTCGAGGCTTTGATGATCTGTCTTAATTTGGAAACATTTCCCCAATAGATAAGGGCACCAGAGATCTACTGCATGCAAAATAGCCAACATTTCATTTTCGTAGATTGATTGTCCCAAATGTCGCTCTGATAGTTTTTTTTTGGTAAATATCAAAGGCCGTCCAATGATATTGCATAAGGACTGCTCGAATTCCTCTCCTATAAGCATCACATTCCAGGAAAAAAATCTTTGTGAAGTCAGGAAGCGTCAGGATAGGAGTGGTTCACATGGCCTCCTTAAAGGATTGAAAGGCCCGATAAGATGTTGGAGTCCAAATGAAATAATTCTTTTTAAGAATAGCGGTGAGAGGTGCCATAATATTGCCATAATTATTAACAAAAATGCGATAATATCCTGTTAAAACCAAAAAACCATGCAATCTTTTGAGAGTATTGGGGTGAGGCCAATCCTGCATAGCTTCAATCTTCTTAGGATATAGCCTAACACCTACCTTGCCAACAATATGACCCAAGTACTCTACTTCTGATGCTCCAAAAGAACATTTGTATTGTTTGAGGAAAATTTGGTGCTTAGAGAGTAGATGAAGAACTTGATCCACATGAGTAAGATGGTTTGTCTAGGTTTTACTATAGATGAGAATGTCATCAAAGAAAACCAAGACAAAATGATGGATAAAAGGATGGAAGACATGATTCATGAGACTTTGGAAAGTTGATGGGGAATTGCAAGGGCCAAAGTGCATGACCAAGAACTCATAGTGACCCTCATGAGAGCAAAAATTAGTATTGGGAATGTCTTCTTCTTTCATGCGGATCTTTTGGTAGCTGGACTGGAGATCAAGTTTAGTAAAGTATTGGGCACCACTCAATTCATCCAAGAGATCATCAATGACAAGAATTGGAAATTTGTCTTTGATGGTGAGCTTATTGAGGGAAGGATATTCTGGACACATGCACCAAGTACCTTCTTTCTTGAGTATCGTGACCACCAGAGAGGAATAGGGGATGGTACTATGGAAAATAACACCTGCAGAAATCAATTCTTGAAATTTTTTCTCAATTTCATTATTTTGGGAAAATGGATGAAGACAAGGGAGAACATTGGGTGGAAGACTACCTGGGATGAGAGGAATGGAATGATCATGAACACCACGAGAAGGAGGAAGTCCCTGGGGACTAGAAAAAACATCTTGGTGTTTGGAGATGATACATTGGAGGTCAGGATGCGTCGAAGGTGTCTCAATGGCTTGAATAACATGGAGTTGGGAAATGATGTTGGAATGGCATTTTTTGAGGAGATTTTCCATTCGATGGGAACTGATGATCTCATTGGAATCAATTGTGATTCCTTAGAACTTGTATTGTTGGCCTACCTGCTGGAATTGCATGGTTAATTCCTTAAAATCCATGAGGATGGGACCAAGGGTGCATAACCATTCTGCACCAAGCACAATATCACAGCCACCCATGTCTATAGAAAACATATGAGATTTCAGGTTGTACTTCCTAATTTGGAGACGTACACTTTCACAACGCCCACCACATTTCATGGAACCTCCATTGGCAATCATGATTTGAAATTTATTGACTACATAGACATAACAATGGGTTTCTTGGGAAATGTGACGATGAATAAAATTATGGGTGCTTCCACTCTCAATTAAGATGATGATCTTTCTATTATTAATGTAACCAATAAGATTGATGGTTTGGGGAGTAGAGATGTTAGTGAGAGGATTCAATGAAATAACCAATTCTACTTCGGGTGGTTCAGATGGCGGAGTAATATTAGTTGGCTCAGGTGATTATGAAATAGGGGGGTTCTCTAACTCTTCTTGAGAAACATCCTCACAAATGCCCATAAACAAATTTTGTTTCTTACACTTGTGCCTTGAAAAATAGTTTTGATCACAATTATAACAAAGGCCCTTCATTTGGTGTTCAGCCATTTCAGCCCAAGTTAATTTATGGATCTTGAGAGGAGTGGGAGGAGGAGATGAATTGGTAGGGATAGTGCGAGGAATAAAGGAAGGTTTGTGTGTCTGGACAGACACAATATGTTGAGCTTCCTTAGCATGTTGAGTAGCCTCCAACCAAGTTTGAGGGTGAGCCATGAGGACCTAGGCTGAAATTTCATCTTTGATACCACTCATAAAAAATTGCCTAACGAAAGCATCGGACATGCCCTCTGTTCTGAAAGCCAAGTGTTCAAATGAAGATATAACATCTTTCGTTGTGCCATATTGTTTCAACTTGGTCAAACGACCTAGATAGTGAGTACCAGTGTCAAAGATTTCATATAGCTCAACCATAAATTATGTCCAAGCAATGTACCCCTGGCATGTATTTTTACGACATTGCCACCGTTCTGGATCCAAATAGAGGACACCATAATGAAGTTTGGCCAGATCATCTGCAATTCCATGCAGAGAGAAATAATGTTCCATTTGAGTGACCCAACCAATGGGATCCGAGAAATCAAATTTGTTCACCTCAACTCAGGGAAGATGGGGGTTACGAGGAGGGGAGTTAAAATGAAGGTTCATATTATGGGAGGAGTTCTCACCTTCAGAATGGGAAGGGGGGTCAAGGTAGGGATAACCAATGGACTATTTTAGCCATTGGGTGAGGGTGGATAATTTGATCTTAACAAAGGTCAAATATCCCTTAACATCAATAAAGTGGGCATCGAGGATGTCCAAATGAGACTTTGCGAAAGAAATTTCAAAGGTCATTTGTTGGATTTCAACCTTGTGTTGTTTGGATTCATCTTCTAGGGATTGAAGGAATTATTGGTTGTGAGTGTTGGACATGGGGAAATGAGGTAAACAGAGGAGGGGGAGTGGGTCCATATAAAAAAGAGTAAAACATGATATATATTATTGTGTTCAGTGTGAGCAAAGGAAAGCAATGAGATGGGTGTAAAATAAGGGTGTCGGGGAGGGGTCGAGACCACAGGAAAACAAAAATTGCTTGAAAATGATAGGTACTAATACGATCAGGATGAAGAGAAGAATCCAATGGGATAGGTATGAGATGGAATGCCCAGATTCGTAACATGACAAAATATGTAATAATTTCACAACCTCAATGCAGATGGCAAGGTTACACTGCAAGAGATATTGTCTTTTCATTTTTTGTTATGTTCCCAAGAGTTAGGGTTTGCAGGGGATCTACAGTCAATGTTTTTCCCTGTTGTATAGCTCTCTAATATACTTCCGGGGTCAAATAATAATACTCGGCCCAATATCTCTAGGCACCAACTAAGAAAGCTAGACCATATCCTTATCTATACTACTCGATTACCCATGTACTAGAGAGTAACTTCCTGAGTGTTGTTCTCAGTGACATTATAACAATCAGGAAGTCGAT
The DNA here is from genome assembly GCA_010110895.2 of Picea sitchensis. Taxonomy (NCBI): domain Eukaryota; kingdom Viridiplantae; phylum Streptophyta; class Pinopsida; order Pinales; family Pinaceae; genus Picea; species Picea sitchensis. The sequence goes on from SNQJ01S0027743.1 coordinate 35,311, forward strand.
CGGTTTATCTATGGAGGGCTTCAGGATGCCTAGGCCGATCCATATACATGTGATTTCTTATGCGTTACCACTCCAAGGGGTACCACCAAGGGTTACACGAGTGGCCAATAGATGTGCGCTTAAGTACCACTTGTATTTGTTTGGTGTATTACTCACCAACCGTGGGTTTAAGCATGTAATGATATATCTCAGTAACTTAAATATGTCAGAATACATCTCTACCCTGGAAAAAAATAACCCAAATTTTTCTACCAAGGAAAATTCTTTGATACCACTTGTAAGGTACTAGATCTAATATATGAGCATAAAAGATAAATGTTGTAGAGAATAAAAGTGAAATAGAAACATAAAATGAATATACTACAGAGATCAACAATGGAACAAAAACATATATGTAACCCCAACACCAAAATTATACCTTCATTGATAAGAAACAATGTTCACTTGCCTCTTCAAGGGGGCTACCTCTAGCAGAGTAGAGTTCTATTTCAATAATTCTCAAGACAAAAACTTCTCATTCCCTCGACTCCTATATATACTAAATCTATCTACAAGAGAACAATCTAGAGGAATATCTTTCTAGAAGTATAAGATTCTATTAGGTCTTCTTACATTTGACCTTTTCTTCCTTATTACTAGGCCTTATTAATATTGTCCTTTATTACATGGAAAATATATTATTCTACCTACATGAGGGGTTAGGAAGGTTATGTCCCTAACAAAACTAAAGAAGCAATTGTTGGAGATGTGTCTGATTTAACCAATTACCTCACCTTGTGGGTCACCAATCATAATTGTTTCTAAGAAGGACGAGAATTGAATAATGTGTATTGATTATAGGGCATAGAACAACATTGCACTAAAGAATTGGTACCCTCTACCAAGGCTCGACAATATGTTGGATCCGTTTCTTCATGTTAAGTACTTCACTATTATGGATTTGAAATTAAGATATCACCTGGTACGATTCAAGGAAAAAGATAGCTGGAAGACCACCTTCAAGACAAGGAAAGGTTTGTAGGAGTGGTTGGTTATGCCATTCAGTTTATGCAACACACCAACTACATTTATGAGACTAATGAATGATTTTTTAAGCCCTTATCTACATTCATCTGTTATTGTTTATTTCACTAATAAAAATTGGTTTGTAGTGCTACCAAGGAGGAGCACACCTCACATCTTATGATTGTGTTAGACACCCTGAAGAAGCATCAAATATCGTCCAATATCAAGAAATGTGAGTTTTCTCAGCATCATTTGGAGTATTTGGGGTATGTGATTGGTGGAGGCGAGTGCAAAACAAAGCCTACCAAGATGGATTCCATCATGAAATGGAAGGTTACTATAAATTGCACAGAATTTAAGAGTTTTTTTGGGGCATCACAATGCTTATGGAAGTTCATAGCTTCGTTTTCAGAAGTAGTTGCACCAATCCACACAAGAATGGTAGGAAATGAATGTTTCTAGTGGGGAAATAATCAACAAAAGGCCTTTTATGAGCTTAAAAAGAAAGATCAATCACTAGTGCTCACACTGCCAGAATTGCAGAATCCCTTTGAGGTGGAGACATATGCAAGTGGGTATTCCATGGGATCTGTTGTAACATATATTAAATTCGACTATGTTGCCCGAAGTACAAATCGATCCTCATTTATTCACATTAACAGGGGTCATGCTGGCTTCAGGGTTCACTGCTAGTTTCAGTCGATTTGGAAGACTGAAATTATGATGATGGTATGTTCACGGGCTTGTGACTTTTTAGCTCAAGTTTGAAGGGACTGTTTATGTTTGGATCCAGCTTCTTGATCTCCAGTGCAGGCCATGAAATGTGACCAGATCAATTCCATAACGTATTTCCAGAACGTTGTGACTATCGACACTATATAGTATTTCGTTGAAATCACAGTTTTCTGCATCCATGACGGGTTGCCTGCACTCCAGTATTGCTCCTAAACTGAACACGGCGCTTATTGTATTGCTCACACCTGCGGAAGATGTGAAACTGTTGTATTTGCAATATGCAAAATTGGAAGAGGACTATGGACTTGCACGACATGCAATGAAAGTTTATGATCGTGCTACAAAGGCAGTTCCCGACCATGAAAAGATGGAGATTTATGGCCTTTATATTGCACGTGCAGCAGAAGACTTTGGTGTTCCAAAAACTAGGGAAATATATGAGCAAGCCATTGAATCAGGGCTTCGGATAAATATGTCAAAATAATGAGTATGAATTATGCTGATCTGGAGAGGAAGCTGGGGGAGATTGATAGGGCCCGGGCTATTTATGTTTATGCTTCACAGTTGGCTGATCCTCTTTCTGATCCTGAATTTCGGAACAAATGGCATGAATTTGAAGTTGCACAAAAGGATGTTCCAGCTGTCGTTTATGGAGATTTAGCAAAGAAACGAATGAACTATGAAGCTACATCTGTGTATGCATGTATTGAAGACTAATCACAAGAACTTCGGTATTTGGGAGGAGATATTAATATGAGAAGACTCGGTTGTCAAAGTTATGAAAAGTAATTAAAAGTAAATCGTTCGGGTACTGACAGACTTAAAACCTTAATATCAACAAGGCGTATGTTACTTCAGATAGGAGATGGGTCGTGGACGTTGTCCATGTCACAGACAAAAATGACAACAAACACTTACATTCTGCATACAAGAAATTCATCATTGCTCTCTCCAAGTTGAGCTTATTCGAATTGAGAAGTTGATGAAATCGGTATCAACTAAAACAAGATATGGAGGCCCCATTTTAATGTTAATTTCATTTTCCACGTGTCCCATGGCCAGGCTGATTGAGGACTTACATGAATTTTCACCTCGCCCATGCATCCGAAACGCCCCAAGACCGCCACACATCAAAAGATTATTCATTTCGAAAGCCATGCCCAGACGATTCATGCACGCAGAGGATGGACAGATAATAAATCTATTAGACTGTGGGGCGCAGACTGGCAAGATGTCAGAAGCATTTTTTTGCATATGGAATGACTACCGATCATGAATAAGGCAGAAGATTCCCCTGGCGGGATCCATCTATGCGCTAATCGCGAGCAGTGTAACGGATGAATGTATTCTTCTGCGGGCCGTTGCACTTATTCCATGGATGATGTTTACCAATTATCCCGGACAGAGCAGGATGTAAAGTTGCGCAGGAGGACTGTCTGCCTTCGTTGCAACAGTCATCATTCTTGGGATAAAAGGGAGAACAAAGCAAAAGTCATACCGAAGATGTCCGTCAAGGATAATATTATCCCACATATTAGAGACGGCAAATCGTCCACTGAGATCTGGACGACGCTCAAGAATCTATACCAGACACAAAATACAAATCGCATCTTGTCACTTAAAGGCAAGCTGTTTGCGATGAGGATGGAGGAAAATGAATCTGCTGCTGGATTCATTGCAAGGGTTAAAGACCTGAAGGACAGATTGGGAGACATCGGAGAAAAGGTGTCTGGATCCAATCTTGTCACAATCACATTGAATGGAATGAAGGATGAATATCAGATGTTCATCACAGGATTGGCAGCAAGGGATAAAGCCCCTGCATTTGAAGAATCCCAGGAGCAGTGCCCCGACGATTCGCAAATCCCGTCTTCATCCTCATCTGAGTCTGATTGAAGTTGATTTTAATATTAAAGAGATTACACTGGCCACGAAATCGATGGGTACGACGAAACGCTGTTGCCTCTTGACTTCCAGAAGGCCGGGATGATTGTGGACAATGAGATGAACGATACGCTAGTAAAACCCCTTCCTCCCGGAGCTCGACTGCATGCAATCATCGATGCTTGCCATAGCGGCATTGTTCTCGATTTGCCCTACGTCTGCGTCTTCAATCCCAGCAAAGGAAAATGTGCGTGGGAAGATCATACACCTCAAAACGGTATGTGGAAAGGAACAATGGGAGGCGAAGCCATATCTTTTAGTGGCTGTGATGATGATCAAACCTCTTCAGATACTAAGGCTCTTTCAAAGATCACATCAACAGGAGCCATGACTTTCAGTTTTGATTCAGCGAATAATTCCAACTGTAGGCGATTACATGCATCGAATTCTAACACCACACCTTTTTACACCTTAACTGTACAAGATATTGTCAAATTTGCAATTGGAAAATTTCTACAGAGACTTTGTAGTTTTATCATGTATTTGAATTTGTACAGATGTAGCATTGCTACATGAGTTGATTAAGTACAGCGTAACTAGAGGTGGCAGATTATCCGTAGTGGCTGCACGTCATCATGAAAGAGGGTTCTCATTGCAGGACTGTGCTTTCACATTGTTTTCTGGCCGCCAGACTCATCCAGCGGACACCATGAGTTCCGGCAGGCTTCCTGGAATTTATGTTGAAGGCGTAACGCAGAACTCTCTGACCACTTGTCAGACGATTCAAAATGCTGGCAGAGCATCTGGCAGACACAGAGCCTATAAAGATGAACCGTTTCACATTCCCTGGAACTCAAAGAGATTTAATTTTTCATTTAAAACAAACTATGTAACAGAGAAAGAGAGGGGGCGCATGCGAGCAAGACTGGGAGAAAAATCTATGTGAAGAGAGACTCATGGTATTGTTGAGTTATTGTGTAAACCACTATTGGAGTAATAATAAAGATGTTTATTTGCGACTGTGAGATTCATCATAGTCGATTTCTTTCAGCATGTTTTCTTCTCTTTCAGATGTGTTAAAATTGTTTGGATCTCATTTATGT
>SNQJ01S0027743.1:49497-66865 GCA_010110895.2 Picea sitchensis
GTATTTGAATTTGTACAGATGTCTGAGCATTTCTACATGATTTGATTAAGTACAGCGTAACTAGAGGTGGCAGATTATCCGTAGTGGCTGCGTGTCATCATGAAAGAGAGTTCTCATTGCAGGACTTCGCTTTCACATTGTTTTCTGGCCGCCAGACTCATCCAGCGGACACCATGAGTTCAGGCAGGCTTCCTGGAATTTACGTTGAAGGCGTAACGCAGAATTCTATGACCACTTGTCAGACGATTCAGGACGCTGGCAGAGCATCTGGCAGACGCAGAGCCTATGAAGATGAACCGTTTCACATTCCTTGGAACTCAAAGAGATTTAATTTTTCATTTAAAACAAACGATGTAACAGAGAAAGAGAGGGAGCGCATCCGCGCAAGACTGGGAGAAAAATCTCTGTCAAGAGAGATTCATGGTATTGCTGAGTTATTGTGTAAACCACTATTGGAGTAATAATAAAGATGTTTATTTGCGACTATGAGATTCATAACAGTCGATTTCTTTCAACATGTTTTCTTCTCTTTCAGATGTGTTAAAATTGTTTGGATCTCATTTATGTGTTTCCTTACTCCCAGCTGAAATGTTTTACGATAGCCTTATGTCTTTCTTAATCCATTAAGACTGCATTTCATTTTGTTTTCGTCTAACCGATAGGCTTCATTACACTTTAGTACGACCACTACTGTAACGAAAGGGTTTGGGTTTTCTGCAAATGTTTATTGTCTTTCCTCTGCACCAGCTATCAGYTGTGTAAGACCAATCTGCATTTTYAGAACTCTGCATGTATCCTTTGCTACGTCRGCCTTTCCTTTTTCTTTCCCCTACCGCATCATGATCTATCAAAGCGCTGAAAGATAKACTTACTTTGCCTCACTTTMCRCAAGCTATTCGATTTTTTCTRTTGTCTCTTTTGSTCGGTTTTCATTTGACTCCATGCCCAATGGACCTTTTCCCCTAGTTTAACACCCAAACTCCAAAAATCTAAGACCATCATTTACCCGTAAGTCTGCCCACCTTTTCATGCTACTTAAATTCCTATTGTGACATTGTTCAAGAGATCCCTCTCGGGTTGGAAGGGGCAGCTCCCAATCCAAAGTGGTTTGAGGTTGCCTCGGGATTGATTTGTTGTAGCCCATTTCAGTTCTGAGTGACAACAGGATCAACCTTGATGGGACGAGGAAGAAATGTCTTCTATAATTCTAAAGTATATCATGGGGTGGTCCTTAAATAACTTACCTATGACAAGGAGATCTATGCTTTGGTAGAAGATGTCAAAAGGTGAAGGCACTAGTTTATGGGAAAGGAGACCATCATCCAAACAAATTCCCAACCACTCCAATATTTGCAAGCCCAAATTAAGTTACAACAAACTACACACTACAAATGGATGGGGTTCTTACAACAATTTCATTTTAGGACCTCATAGGAGATGCATCTCCTGTGAGATCCCTTTTAATGCATCTCATGTTAAGTACTTAACTATTATGGGTAGTACAAACAAGTTCGTAGACATGCATTCATGACCACCCACATCCAAGATTATAGTTTTGGGAACTTTGATGCACATGGATTCTTTTACCCATGACAAGTTAAAAGAGGCATACATAGAATACAAGGACTTTAAGGAGGTGTTTAAGAAGTGACCGACCCAAATTAATATAGAAGAAGGTGAAAACGATGTTGACTATTATTTCTAGAATGGTTTAATATACAAGATCGACAAGCTGTGTGTCCTTAAAGGTGAACATTTGCAGCTTATCAGAGAGGCTCACACCTCCAATTTTTTAGGACATTCTGGTGTCAGGAAGAAAGTTTTCAACTTCAATAGGTATGTTTATTGGTCCAAAATGAAAGAATATGTAGCATGGTATATCATAGTATGTCTACTTTGTTGTACTAGTAAGCCTAGTAAAAGGAAGCGAAGTATATCCCATCCCTTATTTGTACCCACTCGACCTTGGGAAAGTGTTTTGATGGATTTTGTGGGAGGTTTACCAACCACCGAGAAGGGACATAACTATATATTTTTGGTAGTCAATAGGTTCATGAAGATGTGTATTATCATGCCTTGTAAAAATACCATCAACGAACAAGAAGCAATGAACATGTTCTTTGAATAGGTCTAAGTTCACTTTAGGATACCAAGTAGCATCATCTCCAACAAGCATACCATATTTCTCAGTGAATTTTGGATTACATTGTGGGAGAATATGGACACTAAGTTTAAGATATATACAACATTCCCTCCACAAACATATGGGTAGACAAAAGTAGTCAAGAGGAATTTGGTGCAATTTTTTAGGGGTTACAATTAGAGGCAACTATTGACTTGGGATGAAAATCCTATCTGCATACAACACTTTTATAATAGAGAATTCTACACTTATACTACTAAGTCACCTTTTAAAGCATGCTTTAGATATTTTTTCACCCATATATGTTGTATATGGACAACAAGGAGGAGTGAGGGAGGAACTCACATGAGATGCATTAAAAGAAAACAAAATGTTGAGAATATTAGGTAAATCCATTTGCAATTACATGATAAATTTAATAAGTCATAGGAAAAATACAAGGCTAGACATGACCAACACATAACAAAGAGAACATTTATGGTGGGAGAGAGAGTGTGGTTACAACTAAATAAGGAAAGACTACAAGGTCCTAGTAAGAACATCAAGGATTTGCAGTATGGTCCTTTTGAGGTATTTGAAAAGGTTGTAGATAATTCTTACACACATATTGAACTACCATACATTCACAATTACTCAATAGTGAACATGGATAATATCAAACTCTATGAGCCTTCCATGTTGGATCAAGAGGAGGAGAAGGTCCTACATTCCATAGAGGACTTAGCACCAGATGCTTAAGAAGGGTTGGAATAGGACTCTATTTCTTATAATCTGTTCAAAACTAGAATACAGGGGCATCATCACCTTTCGAATATTGGGTTGAAAGAACAACTTCCAGGAAAAACAAAGTGGTACTCCAGGGAGAAGGTAGAGAAAACACTTCTTCACCTCATTCAATAAAGATTTTGGGGACCAAAATCCTCCCAAAATGGTGTAATATGATCCAAATTGGATCATTATATTATTTTTCATCTATCTTGGTACTTTATGGGTGGAAAATTGGAGGAATCAACTTGTAGGGCCATTTTGGCAATTGGTCAAAATTTGGAAATTTTGGTGTGAAGAGCCATTTAAAATTATTTTTATCCATTTTAAGGCATCAAAAGACACTTTTTTATGGACCAAAATTTACTCTATAGAAATATTATATATTCTACTCACCAATACCTTTCCAAGGGTGCAATAACCTCCTTAATCAGAGTTTCTATCAACAAGTTATTCGTCATGTAAGTTTACCTACTATATTGATCACAATGGTTCAAGTGGATCCCACGTTATCCCTCAGTACTTAAGTGTGTGGGGATATCCACATAGTGGAGTTTATAGAAAAATATAGAAGGTCCAAAACTCATCACTAATTGAGGGTCAAGGAGCTCAATAATCTAACCCTAGATGGTCATCGGGCTGTGTTAAATACTGGGCTACTAAGAGGAGAAGGGGTTTCATTCTATGTTATTGTATTTTGTTCCATAGCAGAGCGGAACAATTTGGAGTCGGAAATTAGAGAGCATAACATAGGGGCTTGATGTTTTGTAGCATTATAATAAGCCACAAGTCTCATGTAGTAATTTCATTATTTCCATACCATAGAAAAGAGAGAAAAACAACCTCACCTTCTAACTAGGTTTTCTCCTGTAGGGGTTTCCCAAAGAAAATCTTTGTATTATTTTGTGGATGGTGTGTGATTGTATTTTACTATTCTCTATTTTATGAATTGTATCTCTTTGATGCATAAGGAGAAAATTAGTAACTAAATATTATGGAATCTAAAGGATTTTAACCTTTATAGTATAGATTTTAGTTTTATTTATTGGATCCATTGTGACGAACTGTTCCAGTTGAATATCCACGACATTATATATATATATATATATATATATCATTTAAAAAAATAACCAACCATTTGATAAACCAATTGGATTGTATTGGGGCATCAATGGCGGGAAAGGAGTTTTGACACCCTAGATTGGGTTTCCATTGAGAAAATCTTCCAAATGGATTCCACTATGGGGTGGGAGATGATTTTCATATTTCCTTGTAGAGAATTACCAAATTTATTTACAAGAGGTATAAATAAAACACCATAGGCTTCTCCAAGGATAAATAATGGGGATTCTAGTGAGAAAACTATATAAGAGTGAAACACTAAGTCATTTTTAAAATTGTGTAAGAGAAAACATGAAATTGCATGAAACATTCACAAATGAGAAAAGAGACCTACCATTGATTTTTATATGAAGGCTTGAAGGCCTATTTTAGCAAATAACATATAGTGGTTTGTATAGGTGATATATATGTTTGTCTTCATCCAAGTCGAATTTATGTAGAAGAAGGTTCCCCTTAAGCTAACCATCATCCACCTTTAATAAACCCTAGTTTGTGGGCCAAAGTTGAGACTAAGACCATTGACATAATTTTATGCATATACCCAATTTTGAAGTCTAAGAAGAAGTGAAAATAGGGAATAAGATATGGTTAATTCCTCCTTCAAATGCATGCTAGCATTGGATTTGATATTATATATCTTGGGTAGTTTTAAAACTTTCATATGTTGTTATATATATATATATATATATATATATATATATATATTTAATTTTACTGTTTTTTCAAGGTATATGTAAATTTCCTAATTTAAAGTTTCAATGGGAATTTTTGATTTAATGAAAGAAAATTAGGTTCCAAAAGAAGTCTTTGATATTGATATCATAGATTTTGAATCGTGATTAATCATGAATCCATGAGTGTGCAAGGATCTACATCTTACCCTTCTCCACAAGTTTCCTTAATGATCCTATCAACTTGCATTAATAATGGAAAATCCTTTTGAATTTTGACATAATAAGGAAATTCTTATAGTTTCCTCATTTTATGTTTCCTAGGAATCTAAATGTAGACTGATACTACATAAAAACTTTCTATCACACCAAGTCTACAACAACTTTAGCACCTTTCTTTAAACCTTTATAATTTTTGGTTCCAGTAATAGACACTTGGGCATTCACCGCTTACAAAGAAAATTATTGACCCCTTCTCCTTGCACCTTAACATACATCATAGAGGAAACAAATTCCTATTGTTTAATAAGAGGGAAACACATGAGGGAATGTCCATGGGGCCAATATTATGAATCACAAAGCATACACCATGCTTTGACAATGTCACTTTAGTTCCTAGAATGCTCCCATTCACATAAAAAATAATTACACTATCAATAAGGGATCAATATCTAGGTATATCAAGGGTTTGGGATGTATTTCCGATATACAACCCGGTATTCCATGTTCTTTAGATTTGTTATTGTTTTTCACTATATAAAAAAAATAGATTTTGATTGTACTAGTATAGTTGAGTTCTCATGAAAATCCATGTATGGAATGGCAAAAAACTTAGGAAACTCTTATAATTTCACAAATGTGTTACCAAAGTATCTCCCTTAAATACCTCCACTTCATTATGACATTTTATCTATTGAATTTGTTTCTTGTGAGCTTCTTATTTCTATCTCAACTTAAAATAAAGTAGGTTCATTCATGTTTTCTTTCTCTAACTTTTTTTTCTAATTAAGGGTGGGTGCAAGCTAATGATGGTCTCTCATGACACGTTAGTGGAAATGAAAACATGGAAAAACAACAATCCATTTACTTTGATGGATTAATCAAGCTACATTCACAAAGAATCTGAATATGGTGTAAAAAAATGAAACATAAGAAATTGAATTAGCTTTCAGAATATATAATTTGTATTTATAAAAATTGCGAATAATTATGTGAAATTTGAGTTCTTCTAATAGTGGTATGTTCTTTGACAAGAAAAATATAATGTGTATGTTTTTTTTAGTCCAAGTGTTGAGTACCTTAATGATTACATTTCCTTAAAAAAAATTGCATAATTGTAGAGAACCCATTTTTCTAGTGTGAGGTAATTTTTTTAAATTTAATTTTGTTTTTTAAATTATGAAATTCAGTATATCCTTGAAATTACAATAACTTCATTAGTGAATTATATGAGGGTATCAAAACTATCAAACAATTGTTTTATTTAGATTGTAGAACTCGGTCTCTTATAGTGCGACATTTAATTTCTTTTAAAAATGGTTAAGTTAATAAAACTTTATAGAAGAAATAAAAGAGGTTTGTATTTTAGGATTTTGATATTTGTCAAGAGAAGAATAGATTAATAAGAGTAAATAATATATATTTTTTAAATTATATATTTGGAATCCAAATAGTCAACTCTATCTATGTTTGTAGTTTCATCGACAATGGATTTGTGTATATTATAGGAAAATAACTTCAAAAATAGATATTTCGAGAGCTATTCATAAAAATGGAGGTTTTAATGTAATTGTAGACTAAAACACTATGTTATTCATCCAAAAACTAAATCTAAGGAAACCAAATCATCAAACATGTATTCTATAGTTTGCATTCCCACAAAAAAAAAATTGAATTGGAAGGAACATGCACACACTCTAGAAATGCACATGTGATCTAGAAATGTGAACACATTCCTAAATCACTCATGCACTACTAGGAACAAGAAAATGTGTTCTTTCATACTTACATAATCTCTCTCTCTCTCTCTCTCTCTCTCTCTCTCTCTCTCTCAACCTATGCCCCCATCTTTGTTCCTCCCTCTATATTCCTCTCTCTCTTTGACCTCTCTCTCCCTATATCTCGCTCTCTCTTCCCCCCTTCTCTCCATCTTCTCTTCTCTTCCCCCCCACTTCCCCATAAACTCTCTCCCCCATCTCTCCCCCTGCTTCTATCCCTCTATATATCTCTCTATAGCCCACTCACTCTCTATGTCTTCTCTCCACATTCCTCCCTCTCCCACTGTCTAATTATATATCTCTTTGTCCCTTTGTTTGTTGATGCATGGTAGCATCGGATATGTGTTTCCGCACAGGTCTATGTGTCTAGATGTGTGGAAATCATCTAAATCATTCTATCCTTGATTTTACTTTAATTAAATGAATTATTAAAGTAAAGTGTTTTTATTAATTAGTTGAGTTATTTAAATACTAAAATTAATTATCATTTAATATTATACATTGATCTCAAGTGAGGTGAGAAGTAATATCAATTGTCAATAACTTTTGAGATTAGGGTTAAGTCATAACTCAATGTTATAAAAGAATGGATAGGGTGAAGGAGAAGACACTTGATAAATTGATGATAGTAGAGAAAGAATTTTTCTTAGAGGGTTGGATCACCAAGGACTATGATTCAAGGATATATTGGATGGTTGGAGAAGGACATCCATATAGATATCAATTCAAGGAGAAGAGAAAACAGATGCAACCACAAGTGGGTTTTAATAGTGTGAAGCCACATGAAAGGGTTGAGTCATACATATATTTTCATACAGTCCTTGAGGTCATGTATGTGGGTCTTGGAGGATACAAGAGAATATACATGGGTTTACTTTGGGAGAGGGGTGTACACCTCAAAAAGTATGCCAGATCAGATCAAACTTTTCCAAGCTTGTCTATAGTTGTATTTCTCTAAATGGGTCATTATCTCTATTGCGGGAGCCCTGATTTTATCATAATAAATAATCTCAGCATTGGTTTTACCTATGAGGTTTTTCTCGGGATATCTACCCAAAAATATTGGTGTTTATGTGTGCATGATTTGGTTTCCAGTATTGCTTTAGCTATCTTTTTTTTATTTGAATATTATAGTAGTGTATTTTTTGCGAGATGGTAATTGTTGGGTATGTGTTATATTATTTGCATAATCATATCTAGTGTCTGTGTTGTGTCAAGAGTCCAAGGGGGTTATAGGGGGGCCACTATCTCCCCCCTACCTGGGGGGTCATAGTGGGAATATGTCCACTTGTGCAGAGGCTCAGGGGAAGCATCCCCCAAAACAAATTGTTGTTTTTTATAGCTGATCTTGATGGTTTTTTGGCACATGGTTGATGTTGATGGTTTTCTAATATTGGTTAAGAAATTATGGTTTTTGACTAATCCAGGTCAATCGATTAGGGGTTTTGGATGTTGCACGATACTATGTATCTATTGTATTGTAAACAATGAAGATATCAAGAATAGAATATTAGAGGTGTGGCTCTAAACAGGTTGTTGGTTTTATCGGTTTGGGTTTCTAGGGTAAAATCTTTGTGTAGTGTTTGTGTGTGTGTGTGTGTGTGTGAATGTATCTCTTCTATTTTTATATAGAATTTATTTGTAGTAAATAGATATACAAGGTTAAAACATACATTTGGTATTAGAGCAATTATTGGCTTTAGCAGGATGCCTTTGTAGTCAGGGGTTTGGTCGGGTCTATGATAAGCCTTGTTATAGTTGGAGATTCATGGTATTGATTTTTCTGGTAAAAAGAAATGGCGAGCATTTAAAAAATAGAGACTATGAAATTTAATGGGAAATTTTTTGAGTTGTCGAAGCTAAAGATCGAATATATATTAGTGGATAAATAACAATGGATCATTGTGGATCTAGGAACTGTACCTACAGGAACATCAACAAAAGACTGGAAAACTTTGGATCGAAAGGAGAAGAGAACAATATGGTTGTCTCTCAAACTCAGTATTATTGAATTTGTCAGGGGAAGCTATAGATAAGGGATTATGGGATAATTTAGGGATTTGTATGAGTCTCATTCTCTGGTAAACAAAATTTTCTTACATAAGAAGTTGTATAACCTGAGGATGAAATGTGTAGACTCAGTGACAAAACATATGAACTCCTTAAATACAATGGTAAGTTAGTTATTATCTTTTGATATTAAAATTTATGATGAAGACAAATGTATTAGTTTATTTTTCTCTGTATCAAACTCATGGGATAGTCTAGTTGTGGTCATAGGCAGTAATATAACTAATTTATGTTTCGATGATGTGGTCTCATCCTTGTTGTCCGAGGATATGAGGTGGAAGAACATGGAAGGAAAGAGCGGAGATGAATTATTTGCAAGAGTACGCTCCAAGGAAAGAAATATGTCTAAGTCCTCAAGTGGGATATATAAATCTAAGGGAAGATCCAAATCTCCTGGAAAGTTTGTAAAGGTATTATAAAGATGTGGAAAAGAAGGGAACTACAAGAAGCAATGTATATCCAAAAGTTTTGAGAGAGGGAAGGGATCCAAAGATGATCCTTCTATAGAAGAGAAAACCTCCAAGGAAAAAGAAGGGGATGTGTACTTTGATTCTTAAAGAACACATGAAGATAATGAGGCATGACTGGTTGAATCAGACACATCCCTTCATATGAGTCCTCATAGGGAGTGGTCCTTTCAATATCAAAGGTATGCCAGAAGTGATGTTTTCCTAGGTGATGACTCGATGGATAAAATAATTGGACGAGTAAAAGCCAAGTTGAAGCTCATGCATGGAAGGATTATAACACTCCTTGGTGTTTTACACATTCTAGGATTGGCCAAAAAATTGATTTTTGTAACCAAAATGGATGATGCAGGGGTAAAAATAGTGTTTGAAAAATAAACCTATAGGATGGTTTGAGGAGCAATGGTGTTGTTGAAGGGATTTCGAATTGGAACTCTATATAAGATGAAAGGAATAAATATTAGTTATGTATGCAATAGTTCCATTTTTCTTGAGAATGGATATGAAGAAGAAAAAAATCCTACAATCTCTAGAGAAAATACTGTGTTGTGGCATCAAAGACTGGGGCATATTGGAGAGAAGGGCCTTCAACTACTACATGGTAAAGGTATGGTCGAAGCTATGTCTAACTTCTCTCTAGATTTTGATTTATGTGAACATTGTGTATATGGGAAGCATAATCGAGTAATATTTCTCTCTGGTGCAATGAGGGAAGAGGAAATTTTACAGTTGGTGCACAATGATGTGTTTGGAACTGTGTCAGTTCCATCACTGGGAAAATGTGTCTATGTATCATTTATAGATGAATTCTTAGGGAATACATGGATATATTTCCTCGGGAATAAATTTGAAGTCTTTGACAAGTTTAAAGAGTTTAAATATCTTGTGGAGAATCAAACAAAGAAAAGAATTAAGGTCTTGAGAATATATAATGGTGGATAATTTTGTGGAAACRAATTTGAMGAATTTTGCAAGAAGTGTGGTATAGTAAGGCAGAAGACTATTKCATATACACCTTAGTATAATTGAGTTCTATAAATGATGGATATGACATTGATGGAAAAAGATAGGTGCAATCTAAGTTGTTCTGGTTTAGGACAAGAATTTTGGGCAGAGGTAGYGGGTAYTGCATGTTACCTGGTCAATCGATCACCCACATAAACACTTGATGAAAATAATTCACATGAGTTATGGACTCGTAAGAAAACCTCTCTCACACGTTTTGAGGTATTTGGTTGTGATGCATATGTACATGTTTTAAAGGAAAACATGTGTAAGTTAGAAAAAAAGGTTGTAAAGTTTATTGTTATTGGGTATAAAGATGGTATAAAAGGTTATAATATTTGGAACGGATATAGTTGAACATCATGGGCCATCCACCTATTCCATTATCTCAAATTCCAATTTTTGTCTTGGTTGTTTTTCTATAGTTTTTCAAGTCTCAAACATCCAAGGCCATTTTGAGGCCCTAAACAACAGTTTTTTGACTTGGCAGTGGCCAATAGATATTTATTGGTATCCATTGGGTTGTTTGGATCATGTACTCATATATACCTTTTCAACATGATATTGATCGCCCCAAACATAGATTATATGAAAAACTTGTTCCATCGATAATTTGAGGTATCAACTAGCCCCATCGGGCCACAAGCCTTTTGGCTTTTCATCTTCTCAGGTTATGGTTCTATATTTTTATGGTTTTACCATTCATGCTTTATGTTAAAAGGTCCTTTGGATCCTTATTCTAATCATATTGTTGTGAATGAGCATAGCCAACGCATGTCTCTTCAGACATAAGCTACCACCATTCTAGCTATATTGTGTGCTTTGGATTTTACAATATTTTGTATTCCACATAGTCATTAATAGAACTCGAGTTTTATTTTATTACTATGTTCTTTTCCATATATTTGTTTACTCCTTGTTAAATGTCTCCATGTGGTGCACCATTTTGATTTAGCTTACCTTGGTGTCTTGTATCCTGTGCTAAATTCACAGTAATCACCGTTGTTGGTGCATGCAAGTATTACCTTAAGTGTTGCTTCCTCATAAACGACCCAAATTTGGTGTGTTATAAAGGACAACACCCACTTAATAACTTTTCAATGCTTTTTGAACTCTGAAGCACCGATGTGTTCCATTTAACCAACTTGTAATGTCCCTCTGTTACACACCTAAGTGTTGCATTAGTAAATTTCACACTCAAGTGTTGTAAGTGTCACAAATTTGACACCATGTCAAAGTGTATCTCATAATCCCTAGACATGGTGGAGAGGAAATATACCATTTGGATGTCAAAACACTATATTTTTCCTTGAGATTTTGGCCCGGTTTGAGCTTCATCTCCCCCCTTCCCACATGTAGAGGGCAATGAACCCACTTCATCACTCCTTTATCAGTTTTGGGGAGGACGATGAAATATTTTCAACCATCATGCCTTGTTTTGTGAGGTTGTTTCCTAGAGATTTCGATTGGTTAAGGGATTGGTTCCAACTATATGCTATTCAAGGCAAGGTCAATCTTATTAGGTTAGAGTAGTGAGGACAACTGACGTAAAAAAGGTAAGTCTTCCATCCTTCTCTTCTCATTCTGATTTTTGACATGTAGAATAGGTTTAGGGGTGAGTATTAAACCACTTGTTTCCTTCTGTCTTGGATCAAAGATGGGTCTTGATAGAAGGGGGGTTTCACCTTTCAATAAGAGGAACTTTACCACAACACCCTCCATTTAAAATAATTTGAATATTTTAATTTTGATTATTTATGTTGAGGAAGTTGTTGAGAAAAAGACTTCAGCTAAAATTATATCACCATAACATTGATGATGAGAAATCATTTTGTAAACATTATTTTTAATTTATTTGATTAACTTGAGACAGACTAATTAGAGAATCCACTTACAAAAAGAGTAATTTATTGTTTCATGGGAGAGTGAAAAGGGATAAAAACTAGCTGAGTAAATATTTTCCATGAGGACAAGTGTAAACCTAATCCCAAAGATGTGGTATGTGAGGGAACAAGCCAACTCAAATTTAAGCCAGGAAAATTCCCTAGGGCTAGGGATGAGGCTAACCTAGAAGAAGACCTAGAAAATCTATTTCATCCTTCTTGGTAACACAATAAGAAAGGAATGGATCCCTTATATCTATGCTCAACCTTGTATAATTGATTCAATGAACTTCAGATTTCATAAATGCTTGCGGAAGTCTTTATATTAAACACAGAGAGCCGAATCTCTAAAGACAAGGTATACAATATGAGCAATATGCTCAGAATGCTCTTACTCGCTCGCACATTTACAAACTTATGCAAACTTGCATACACACAGAATGACTCAAAAGCTCAGACAGAAGGGAGCTTTAGAAAGACTCGGACCACTTACAAACTGACTGACTTCAAAAAACTCATCCTCGAGAATGAACTCCTCATCTCCTTATATACAAATTTGTGGAGAAGAGAATCATTTCACCGATGAAACTTGACAAGACTTTGGACCCTACATGTCTTCCACTCAATCTACTTTTAGAGATTTGGTGGTAGAAATCGTGCAAGATTCTTCCAACCAAATCATAACTTTATTCTCCACTAAGAAAAGTAAATCATACTTTTAGATCTGGCAGGGTAGTCATGCAAGATTCCCTGTTAGATGTCACACTCTATAAGACACATACAGAGGAATCTTGGAAATGTGGGTCAAACCATGCCAAAAGTTGGAGAAGTGTTGCAAGTTTCCAAGATACCTTTTATGATTTGTTACATAGTGGAGGTTTGTTATGTCAACCCATGGAAACCGATTGTCACCACTGTCGGCCAATAAGACTTGAAATACACTGTGGATGTTGGTTACATCAACCCACAGAAATTGACTGACACCACTATCAGCCAGTAAGACTTGAAAGTAATTATGAATCATTATTCTATTGGCTCGTCATGGAAACACAGAAAGCAGTCTGGGTCCCAATGTTGGGTTTATATTTCATGGTACATTTCAGGATCTTCATCATGATCTTCATCTTGATGTAGGACATACTGCGTCCTGATGACCCATGGATGCTTTTCTTTGATAAAAATCATTTTATACTCATTTTCAGAAATTTGTTCTAAATTATACACAGTATTTGGAAAATTTCTGTGAGGGAATAAAAACATCCTGGCTGTGTCAATGAAATCTGGATGAATAGTGCTGGAATTTAAACCAAACTTTTTCCACCAATCTTGAAGCCAGTCTGGTTCATGGAAAGAGGAGAATTGATCAGAAAATTTAATCATACAGTAATAATATCGGTATCTGTCAGTCCATAAACAAATATGATCCCACATTGCTTGATACTGGAAATAATTTATCCGAAACAATCGCTGATGAGGATCTTGTTGTGGCCATGACTGTATATCTCTCATTCTATTAATTTGGAAAAAGTTCCATGTTGGGGTTTGGTTCCATCTCTGTGTTTGTTGACAAAACCAATTTCTGTTTGCAGATCCGATTCTGGTTAAATCTCTTATTTCAACCAACTTCTGTCTACCTGCAATAGTGGATGCTTGGTGCATTTGTCATATCACATGTTGTGGTGGAATGACATGAATGATGGTATTTGTGGAGAAACCTAGTAACCCAAATTCTACTCCTTTAGACCATCTTAGCTGCCATTGTGGTACCCAATTTTGACAATATATATCCCATGTTGTATGATCATCCAGATATTCTGTGACTGAAATATTTCTATAATCATCCCAAGTATTAATTATCACCATGCTTTTTGAACAATATGAAAATTGGGCCTATGATTATGAGATAAAAGCCAAAGTCTTCTTTTTTGGTGGATGGCCATTGATACTTGGTAGAGTGATAAAGTATCGAGGATCTTCGCTAGAGGTTTGAGAAGAGCCATGTGGTTCTACTGTTGATAAAAAAGGAGTTCTTAGAATACAATCAATTGGTAGATCTGACAATAGAAATTTCATTCCTAAAGCATACTCATCAAATAATAAGATTCCTCTAGGAATTTCAAAATCCATATTTGTGGAAACATTCCCCAATCCTATAGTAGAATAACTACTAGGAAGCCAGTATTTGTGAGGAATTAAATCTTTATGAACTAAGTTCATATCTGATCCTGTATCCAGTAATGCATTTAAACAAAAGATTTCAGAATTTATTTCTAAGTTTATCTTTACTTTATATTTCTGAAATCTAATAAGAAAGATTTTCATTGCGCTTAGCCCTTGGAGTTGGGCTGCAGATTTAGGCCTTTGTTCAGTAGGTGCATATTCTAGAGGAGGAGGTTTGGAATCTAATTGAATCCTGATATCTCTGATTTCTTGTCTTGCTGAAGAGTCTACTTTGTAGCTGTCTTCAGACTCTTCTTCCAATTTTCTCAATTTTTCTTTCAAATCAGTAACTTCTTTTCTTAAAAGGATCATTTCTCTAGCTAGATCAATCACTGATGTATGATGTAAATTTGCTTCCTTATTGCATTTGATAAAGATTTTTGTATTTCTATCAAAGGAAGCTTCTAAAAACAAAGGTTCTCTTTTTGAAGATTCAACATACCTTGACCTTTGTTCTATTTTGATCGATTTTAAAAATGTTTCAAGAAGAGAATTCTTCATATCTCCTTCGAGTAGGGATTTGATTTGTGCTAGCATTTGTGCTTCTTGGTCGCCCACATTGCTGAACATGCAGATTTTTATCTTTTCTCTGGCATTGATTTCTGGCTCAGATTCAAACTCAGAGATATTAGAACTGTCTTCACAAGAATGGAAGTTAGGATTCTTACATCTTCAATTTTGATTCATCAAAACTTCTTCTTCTGAGCTATATTCAAACTTAGAGGTACTAGTGGATTTTGAACAACAACCTTGTTGCAACAGATGCACTTCTTCTCTTTTTGGAAAGGGGTTGTGCAGGAATTGGCTTGTTTCATGATTGTTTGACCCACATCTGTTGCAATGTGTTCTCAGAGCTAATTATTTTTTAGCCTGAGCTTCTTTAGTTTTTTGTTCAGAATGTTTTCCTTTTGACATCCTTGATGCTTTATTTTCTGGACAATTATGTGCAATGTGTCCAGTTTTTCCATAGATCCAACACTGGACTTGTTGTCTGGCCTGATGGGCATGAGTTTTCAGTTTGATATCTTCAGGCTCATAATAGTGTGTCTTAGGTTTGTTTCTGTATATTTTATTTTCTCTGAAATCTTTTTTCTTTTTTCTTTTTCTTTTTACAGGGTCTAAAATATATAGACCATACTTCTCGCATATAGATTTTCTATCTGGTAAGTGGGATAACTTATTTACAGAGTTATGAACTTTCATATTTACACACAACCCTACCAGAGCTTTAGTAATGAGAGAATAAATTTATCCCCATGTATACATCTCATATGGAAGCTTAAAAACTTCCTGCATTTTTAGATACTCTACAAATTTACTGGGTATGGCAGCCAAGTAAACTTGTTTCCATAAAAGGTTTTAAATATATTTTACCTTGAAGATTCTCTGTGTCCAATCCTTATGAAATTCTTCATATTCTGACATCTTTCTACATTTCATGTTCATAAGGATTAGCTCATGCTTGTCTGCTAATTATGCTTCAGTTCCACACCAATGTTCAAGGATTGTTGTGGTAAGGGCTCCTATCATGTTGTTGTTGGGGGTCCCCTCAATGTGATATACCACATCACCTTGTTCATCTCTTAGGAAATTTGCTTCCATCTTAGCAATCATTATTGGAGATGAAATGACTTCCCACCATTTGCTCATTGTTCTAGTAAAACATTGAATTATATATTTGCATGCTTCAACTTCTGTTTTTCCTTTCATACACATGACTTTGTATGAAACATACATTCTATCAATCATTTGTCTGATCTGTCCAACTGACAGACTATCAATGTTCCATTCTGGGAACCAGTCTTCTGCAAATGTTYGGGTTTCAGGTATTTTTCCTTTTCCCAAGAGGTCTGGTGCTGGAGGTCTATGTACATGGTGAGGGAGATTCTCATAAGTAGGTTGTTGAATGGATACAAGGGAAAKATTTTCCTTTGAGGATTCTGGTGTATCCTTTTCAAGGGGAAAATGATGGGGAAATTTTTTATCCATTTTGGTCTCAAAAGGCTTATATACAGGAGACAAGATGGATATTGGATGATTTGGAAAGATATAAGGATCAAGAATGGGTTTATCAGGGATGTTATCCTTCTGTTTAATTTCTACCAGTGATTTTCCCATATTGGAGAAAGCTTCTCCTAATCCTTCCATTAATTCTTCATGATTTCTTTTGGACTCTCTAGATTTTGAAGATATTTCTATTAGATCAATGTCCATTTTTTCTTTGACATTTGTAACTTTATCCTGTATTTCATTTACAGACTGGACTACAGTGTTTGTAGAGACTTGCAAGTCTCTGATTTGTCCATGTCTGGCATAGTCATTTGTTACAAATGTATGTGTAGCCATGCCTCTCAAGGTTGTGTTTGTCCAATTTAATTGTTCTGCTAGTGATTGGACTTTTCTGTCAACACCCATTAGTTGGGTGGCGTCATCAGAAAGAAGTAGATGTACATGTTTGTTATTGTCTTCAAGGACAATGCCTTTGAATGGAGGAAAAGTCAAACTTGATTCAACTGTCTGGAAGTAGGATCTCTATTTTCCATGCATTCGTGACAATTGGAGAGTAATCGTGCCAAGCCTAATCGCATCCTTAACTTGAAGTTAATTTAGCATTACATTAATTACAACTCATATTTAATGGTGGATAAAGTAAGTGTTAGCGTAAGCACAATTAATGTGTGATTGGAGTGGTGTACGACTAGACTCATGTGGAAATTATGTGGAAGTAAATCTAGCCGTAATAACCTCAAGGGATATGAACCTAAGGTCGATTGCTTTTGGTGAAACTAAATGTCATGGTCAATGAATGTATGGGTACATTATACATGTAATGGAATGTGGATTTGATCCACTAATTATTTGATAACATAGTTAATGAATTTAATATATATATTGGAATGTGGATTCGATCCAGTAATGCTTTTATAACATAGTTAATGAATTGAGCAAACTTTATATATAGGTTACCCATGTTAATATTTAAGGGTATATGAATATATAGGTATACATGTAATTAAGTCTCTCT
>SNQJ01S0027743.1:66875-88939 GCA_010110895.2 Picea sitchensis
GTCTGAAACGTCTCACTTGCCACATTTGCAACGTCTCACTTGCCACGTTTGCAACGTCGGTCTTGCCACGTTTGCAACGTCTCACTTGCCACGTTTGAAACGTCGGTCTTGCCACATTTGCAACGTCTCTCTTGCCACGTTTGAAACGTCTCACTTGCCACATTTGTAACGTCTCACTTGCCACGTTTGAAACGTCGGTCTTGCCACGTTTGCAACATCTCTCTTGCCACGTTTACAACGTCTCTCTTGCCACGTTTGAAACGTCGCAATATAGATGAAAACTAGGTCTTTGGAAAAATGACATCATGTGAAATGACGTTTGAGGGGGTCAGAGGTTTGTTAGTCTTCCGACAATAGAAAGTGGAAATTGCGTTGAATGCGCCATCGGAATTTGACCCAAATGCAGTAGTGCATGTAACTAGTGCTCTAGACAAAAAATGCATTGTTAAAATAAATGTCGATGCTCTAATATCACAGTAGCATTGGTGGATTTATATTAACATGTCACACTACATAAGTTCATCTACAAAAGTTTCACTTGTTAGTGTAGCTGGATCCAAACAACATACCAATAATGTAAAGAACACAACACCAAGGTGAATTTGCACAAATTTTCAGCATAGTGCATCTGATGGTAAACACTACTAAGATGCTAGGAGTGTGCCAATTGAAATAAATTCACTGGTGCATTCTATTAATTAAATGCACTGCCAAGTTTTTGAAAAAAAATAAATTCATCTACAGTGTGTCAAATAACGAAAATACATTGGTGATGTGTAGTACAACACAGTGAGAAAAACACATAATAATTTACCATATTGATGTATTTTATGGGATGACCCATTATTGATGTGTTATAATACATATGAACATACATCAATGCATGCATAGTAGAAATGGAGCATCAATGTGTTTCTTTAAATGAAACAAATCAATGTAGTTAAGTAAGTTGTACCAAGAAAAATAGTTTAAAAATTATCATTCTAGTGTGTTTTTTAAACTGCACCAATTAACTTTGTGTATGGAAAAGACAACTCATTGGTTAAAATAGTATTGTGATTGAATTAACATAGAGAGTTAATTTGTTTGATATAACCAAGAACACCATGTGGTTTAACATTAAAAAATTATATTATAACGATGTGTTCTATAGAACGAATTGCCTCATGTTACACACTTCATATGTGAAATGACATCTTGGGTTGTTTCGTATGACAACCCTTAACTGGTGCACTATACATCACAACACACCACTATGTATGTCAGTGCTTGTTGGCCCTTGACCAAGTTTTGAGGAAATGTTGGTCGTGTTTGACGTTCTTGGGACTTTGACAGGCTAGTCGAAGACAAAGCACCCAGGCGAAGCGGAGATCGTGGGATCTCACCCATTTTTACAATTTTTTTTGGTTGTTAGGGTTTATGTAACGGGTATGGGATGTCGGCCCATGGGTTTACCCATTAGGCCTTTTTGTATTATATAAATAAGTAGCTAGGCGATGTAAGTAGATGTCAATTTTGAGGTCATGGGCTTAGTGCATGAATAAATTATGGTAAGACTTGCAGAGCTAAGTGAAAGTGATTATAAGAGAATTTTTGCACAGGATGTGTAAGGCTTTGTGCCCTGACCTAATTTGGGGAAGGAGGATCTGCCGAGGTGCACACAGATCTCTTGTCCTTTGTGGAGTTGTCTCTGTGGCTTTGCACATAGGAGTAGAAGAATGTAAGAAACTTGAAGAATAATAAAGAAGAAGAAGAGTTAGTGGACGTATCCCCAAGCTGGGGTGAACCACATATATCCTGTGTTGATGTGCTTTGTACGATGTTGTTGATATTGTTTATGTTGTTTATCTATTAGTGTATTGTTATTTATTTATGTTAGGTAGATATATGGATTCTTAGTGCTCTTTTGATGAGAAATGAATGCTAGCTCTGATCCAATGAATATGTTCTAAGTGATGAAAGTACTTGATCTTAGTTGCTATTGCATTGTTCTGTATCTAGGTTTTAATCTCTGATGTGAATGGATTTATGAACTAATTCATGGTATTGGATAAATGCTATGTTAAGTGTTGTAATCACATATCTATGTTCCAGCTAGGTTTTATACACCTGAGTCATACAACCCTCCCTACATCTACCTTGGATGAGACTTCATATGCTTTGCAGGTGTTGCCAAAAGGGTCGGTAGTTAGAGTTTTGTTGGTGCGTTGTTGAAGCATTGAACCCTGGGTATGTCCCTGTGCCAACAAATGGTTCCATTATTAGGACCTGAAACTGTGATTGTTGGGAACTGAAGAAAAGAGAAAGCTCTGTGCGTAGATATATTGCTGTAGTGCGAAGTATTCTACTTGACTTACGAAGCTCTGTGCTAAGAAAGAAACCTGATCTGAAGAAAAGAGGTAAGATCTCAAAGCTTTGTGCTCTGCTAAAGGTAAGATAAGTGCAATTTTTTTCTTTGAAATTATGAATCTAGGTATGTTTGATAGATTTTGTCCTAGTCTGAAAACTAGGGCATAGTTAGAAGAAAAAACGGATCTGAATAAATTTGATAAACATAGTGAAAGATATGTTATTCCTTTGCATAGAAAGAATTTTTGGACTAATAAGTGGATGCAGGAACCTAGAACGAATTTTTGCAGATTGCGGGTCCATCATTGTAACCCCAGTGCGTAGTACAGCAGGGTTAGGGATCATTTAAAAGAAAGAGAGGATTGACACTGTGTTATAATTGCAGAAGACCGGGACATCTTTCTAAGGAATTCCCTGGTATAGGTCCTACTTGTCACTTTTGTAAAGCTATTGGTCACAGAGTTGAGGATTTCCCTAGAATGATTGCCAAAGTTGAAAATATGAACATGAGACAAGAAAACTATGAAGGAGGTCAAAGGACTGAAGATATGTTAGAAAACCATAAAGAATTAGAGACTATGTTATTAAAACTGAAAGAAACACTGAATGATCATAGAGACATTAGTTTACCAATGATCTTCAAAGAGAAGTAGTGCATAAAAACAAGAATATGAGACTTCGACATAGACTATGTCTTGGATGATGACACACAGGTGAATATTATGCCAGAAAGCACTTGGGAAATTTTGGGAAAGCCTGCTACAGTACCTTCATTGGGAAGGAGAGGTTTGTTTAAAGGAAATATGATAACCCTATGTGGAAGAGTTACTAATGTACCTATGATTTCCCATAGAACATCGACCAAAGAAGAATTTGAAGTCATTAAGTTTGTTGAGAACATCACTCCTTTTGCACTTTTTTTAGGAAAGACCTAGAATGAGAAAGATCGGATCTGAAGGAAAGCAGAGGAGAAAGCCACAGAAAAAAAAATAAAGGACTTCATGACTAGAAAAATAAAGCTACTAATAGAATAACAAGAGAATAAGTCAAAGAAAAAGAGGGCCAAAGAACTAGATATCGAAGCTGGAAGAACACAAGAAAGTTTAAAGAACCTGTCCATACAGGAAAGAAGTGCATTCACCCTGGAAATAGTAAGAGAAGAGGTATTAACCTTGAATCCTTTGGAAGACCCTCAGTAGTGCGAAGTTACTACGCTAAGGGAAGAAAAAAATAAGAATGGAAAGACGAATCCAAAGACTCAAATTATAGGAAAGAAGGCTAGAAATATCAATAAGAAGAAAGAAAAATTAGAAAAACTATGGGAATTCCCAAAAAATACTTCGCAGAAGGCAGGCTTGCAGAACTTGAACCTCATCAGAATAGTAGAACCATGCAGAATGGGACTTCACCATGACGAAGCTATATGACCATTGGAGGTGTCCCAACCGTTAGAACGATGCTCCAGAATGGCTAGAAACATAGTTATTGACAGAAATATCATTGTTGGACCATTGAGACCATGCCATAACAGATGGATGTGCATTGATGGACGTATTCATACCCATTGAAGGAATCTGTTACGACGTTTCTTATTTAACTCATCAGATGTTGTGTCGGGACCACTTTTTTCAAACTTAGATATCCGCGCTAACAAAGAACTGATTGCATATTGCGTTGTGTTGTCTAGAGCTCACCATTTACTTGATTACCTTGCTTTTCCATTTGCCTACCCGATTTATCTTATTACAAGTGTGAATGTCGGGCTAACGTAAAGTAGTAGAGAAGTCGGTGGAGGAAATTCTCGTGGATCTCATGACTGAGAAAGTCATGTCTATAGGAATACAGGCATCGTCAACTGGAGGATTGCAAGCATCCCCATCAACTAGATGATGTTTTGGTCGCATTGCTGAGAAACGAAGCATGCACCACGATGATCTGGCTAACGCAAAGAAGATCCCATCGGTCTTTCCTGACTACATCTCTCCTTTGACTGGAGTGGTTAACCGTGTCAGTGTCCCATGTGACTTTGAGTACACTCTCATCACTGCATACCTCCCGAAGGGGATATGTGTAGTTCGACCCCAGTTGGGATTGATCCCGGCTTTGAAGATCAATGACTTCAACCTTGGAGACCGAAATAACTATGAGATGCTTGCACCACATAGGTACCTGATGAAGACAACTAGGAAGAAGCCCAAGATAGTTCCCTAGTCGTGGATTAAGGATCTTGTGTGCTCCTCGATCTTGAACATGATGAAGATCCCCCACTTCGACCGACATCAGGAGGTTAACACTTCAGTTGAACACCTCCTATCGTGCTACCCTGGAGGGTATATGTGGCTTGACAGGCATGTCACTGTGGATCTGGGGTTGATCCACCTAATCATTGGACTAAGCATGCAGGGACTAGACCCTCACCAGTTCTACCCAGGGAAGACATGAGATCACTCCCTGGCATAGAGAACAAAGGAAGCCTACGACGATGTAGGGAAGGGAAAGCGAGGCTAAAAGGTAGCCTCCATCCAGGATGGAGCAGTGCACCTAGCAAGCACATACGAAAGAACTGAATGACATAAGTCACAGGGTCTGTAGTCGATCTCACATGGAAGTGTGTCGAAGGAATGAAAATGAACGAGGAAAATTACCTCATCAACTAGTTGGAGAAGGACTGTCACGAAGTATAGGACCAAGGACACAAATTCCACTTTAGTTGGTTACTGGTGCTCATTGCATTTTCTTCTTGGTGGTTACCGCGTTCATTGCATTTTCTTCTTGGCGATGCCTAAAGAGAAACAACCGAAGCTTCCAGAGCCATCGTAACCATTACCATGCCAGGTTCTCTACCTTGTGGTATAAGAATGATATGGTGAAGCAAAGGCACAAATGTTGTTTCTCCATACTTATTACCTACAAATTTCCAAAGTACAATCGAATCCTTTTCCACCGTGATGACCCCAATACACCCATCGACACAGCTCCATAGCTAAGTTTCACGTCGACCGACACTTCATCTACATCAACGCGCACGGGGATGAAAGTAATGAGGAGCTATAGTCTTACTATAATTTGACTGAGGAAGACATGGAAGAGATCACTAAGGAATGACTAGCAGAATTCCTTGTCCGAGTGGAGGATGCCGAACTCTCTGACCCCAATATCATCGGAAGCCCATTAGTCACCCAGGTTGAACATGATGGACTTTATGGACTTCTCCTTTATGAATATTAGATAAAGGAGGAAAATTTACATCAAAGGATTTTATGGACTTCTACAGTCACATTATACTCATGAATTGTCACATTGATGTTGTCCACTATTTTTTTGAGACTTAGCTTAAAGAATTTGTATCCTTTCCTTTTGCTTGACTATCCAACCAGTATTCATTTTTCAACTCGAGAATCAAACTTTCTCATTCTGTCGTCTTCTCTTTTGATGTAGAATTTGTTTCCAAAAACTATGAAGTGATTCACATTCGCTGGTCTTCCTTACCATAGCTCGTAGGGAGTCTTATCATTGTTGCTTATGAGCACTCCTCTATTATGATTGTGAATTGTTGTGTGTACTGCTTGAACCCAAAATACATCTGTTAACTTTGAATCCATCATCATGGTTCTGGCAATTTCATGTACTATCATGTTCTTCCTTTTGACAACTCCATTTCGTTGAGGTGTCTTGGCTGTCGAGAACTATCTTTTTATGCCATGCTCATTGCATAAGTCCATAAATGCCTTTGATGTAAATTCTCCTTCACTATCTGATCGTAAACACTTGATTTTCAAATCTATTTCATTTTCAACCATATCCTTGTATATATTGAATTTTTCAAATGTTTCTGACTTATTCCCAAGAAAACAAACTTCAGTCATTCTTGTATTATCATCAACCAGTAAAATAAAGTACTTCTCACCTTTCAATCATTTTGTTCTAGTTGGTCCAACTAGATTAATATGCACAATTTCAAGTGGCTTTGTTGTGGGGTACTCTTTTGTTTTGAACTTGGTATTGGTTTACCTTCCTTGTAGACAATGCTTACATAAGATACCTGTTGGCTTTGAGATCTGGGGCATTTCTCTTACTACTTCCTTTTTGTTGATCTTAACAATATTATCGAAGTTTATGCGATCCATTCTTCTATGTAGCAAATGATATCTTCTGAGGTTTATGTAGGTTGTAGGTCAGAAGGGTGGGGATGTATGCGGGCTATAGTGAAGGAAATCACAAATATATGTGGGTTGTAGAAGAGAAGGTCGTGTATCTATGAAAAACTAATGAAGGTTTGAGTAGATGTTGGTACCAGGTCTCTAAAGGTCTGAAGGAAGTCTATAGGTCGACATCTTACTTTTCCAGGTTAGCTTCAGAGGTATTGGCATGCTTTTTTTTATGGTTACTACTTGTCATGGTATGATGCATGGTTGAGGCATACTTGGTATGGTTGGTTTGGTATTTGACAAGAAATCCTATATCTGGTTCAGTGTATGACATGGTCTTCTATATCATATCTATGACTTAATATATATTCATGTGGTATGGTGGCATATGCATGAGGGACATGCATCGATTCCTTGAGATGTTTCATTGATGACATGGTCTAGATATGCATACGGTTGGTGGTATGGTATATGGTACAGGTTGTACATGGTTGATGCTCTAGTTCATGATTCACTATTCATTGTTGATGTATCTCTTGGTTCATGATTGATGCATGAGATAGTATGTATATTGGTATACACTTGATGAATGGTATGTCACAATTTTAGTTGGTTGATGATCGGATATAGTTTGATGAGACAATGATAGAGTGATAGAGATAATGATAGAGAAATCAGGAGATCTTTGTGGTAGTCCACGAGTTGCAGTAAAGGAAGTCGCAGACATATGCGTGTTGTAGTATAGACAGGTCATGGATTTGTAGAGAATTTTTGAAGAAGAATGGTACAACTTGTTACATGCATTCAATGACATAATTGACAGTAAGAGGTTGTGACAGTGACAAGTACAGGTTATTTGATTCAGTGACAATGACAGGTTATCTACATTTGGCACTAATATTTCAGGGCATTTGGATGGGGCAAGGAAAGGTGATTGTAGCGATCTTCCTATTATAGTTAGAGAACCTAGGGGGTTGTAGCCTCCTTCTATTTGGATTTGGATAATCAGGGAGTTGTAGCTTCCTTCAGGTTGGATCCTGAGAATAGGGGGTTGGATCCTCCTTCTAGTTGTAGCTGAAGAATCGAAAGTCGGTGCTTCCAATGAATGCTTTCTTCTAAATATATATAAGAAAAACATTATGTGGTTTTCCCCCATTTGGGTTTCCATGTAAATACTGGTGTACTGTGCTCTTGATTTGATGTGATGCTCATGATTATATGCTTTATGCTTAGTATATATGATGCATTGTTGATAAATTGTTATTGGTGATGTTAAAGAATATATAAATTGTGGTTAAAAGTGAAACAATTTCTCATTACTGATTCACACCCCTCTTAGTAATCCAACATATTGTGGAGACTATTATATTTATCCAATTGAAACAATGGATCTCTGGGATTTTCTATACTTTGGATTGCAAATTGACCATGCTTTAGTACAAAAAAAACAATCATTTTATAATAAATATCAGTATTTGTTTGAAAGGAATGTTGAATACTTGAAAATACTTATATTGACATACATAAATAAACACTTACAATAGATATAAGTAAAAGAAACATTATAATGTTGTAAGAAAAATTACAAATTATAAGCAGAGAAAAAAATGAATACATATACATGGATTGAGGAAACAAAAAAGTGTATATAAACATATTATATATAGTAATATTAATATAGAATGTAAATAAAGTATAAGAATACCTTATAATCTTGTATTTGTGTAAGAATAACATAGTAATGGTAATATAGTGTTTAAACAAAGTTTAAGAATATACTAAAACCCTTGTTTTCCATAAAAAGAGAATGATATTCATTAGTTCATGTGTTTATTTGATTTTTATATAGCTAAATCACATGCAGTTAATGCTTTTTATAAAAAGAGAATGATATTTATTAGTTCATGTGTTTCTTTGATTTTTACATAGCTAAATCACATCAAGGTAGTTAAACCATAAAATAAATTACATCAAGATAGTTAAACCATATAATACATAGTTTGTCATTTCCAAGAAAAAAATGTGTTGAACTAGACTATATATTTATGAAATCACATCAAAATAGTTAAACCATAAAATAAATCACATCAAGGTAGTTAAACCATAAAATAAATCACATCAAAATAGTTAAACCATATAATACATAGTTTGTCATTTCCAAAAAAAAATGTGTTGGAATAAACTATATATTTATGAAATACATGAGTTACAAAAATAAATTCCTCATAAATCACATCAAGGTAGTTAAACCATAAAATAAATCACATCAAAATAGTTAAACCATATAATACATAGTTTGTCATTTCCAAAAAAAAATGTGTTGGAATAGACTATATATTTATGAAATACATGAGTTACAAAAATAAATTCCTCATATAGTTTCATTATGTTTTGTATTATAATTTCATTATGTTTTGTATTGTTAGAATAAAAAAGTATGTATGAAATATATAAGATTAAAAAAGTGATGTCTAACATATGTTGTATATAAAAAGGCAATGCATTATGTTAAGTAGTTTCAAAACATGAAACATACTAAGGTGGTTTACTCCTTAGGAAAACTTGTAGATAGTAGGAAAACTTGTAGTTAGTGGCATATTTTTTCCCTTTTATTTTTTTGGAGTCGATTTTGTCCAATGCAATAATGATGGATTGGACAGGTGTGTCATTTCCAAATGTTTCTTCATGTTTATTAAATAATAGGTTGTCAAAAATCTATATAGTCTTAATATTGTTCTGCTTCTCTATGAGTGTATATAATTGCCTAGTAGAGATTTCAATAAGATTTTTTTGCTGCTTTTATAAATGTCGTAACATTGGTTGTTCCTGTATGGTTTTGTATTTTGAAATGGAAAATATAACTGTAATCAAATTTATCAAAAGTTTGCTTTCATCTTTGACAATGTCAATTTTCCTCTTCTGTAGAAATTACCTTTTTCTTACATTGGTGGTTGTTAAAAAAAAAAGAGAAAAGTGATGTACCGACAATCAATGCTTGCTTAACCAAAATGAAATCTGGATGTTGATGATCTCATCGGAAGCCTTCCTTTTCAATGTCAACAACATTCTTTTGAACAGAGGGGCGACCACCAGAGGCACCATGTGTAGATAAGGATTGAGTTTTAAATGGTTTGGACTTTTTTTCATATCTTGCGCGCTACTGCTTTGAATAGCGTGCAAGATATGAGATTCTGTAAGCACCCATAGGGTTTCTCATAATCGTAAATGCATTTTGCTATGAGATACGCTTCATAGAGTTTTGTAATTTCATCGGCAGGTATGGTCATGGGCGTGCGAATGGTGACGGTGATTGGAATGTGAACACACAATTCAATGAATCTATTGAAGAACTTATGTTCAATCCTGAAGACACACTTGAACACAAATGTTTTCAAGCGGAAATTATGACTGGACTGGTCGTATGGTTTGGAAAAAATAGTGCGCCCACAACTATTTTATGAGTCCCAATTGTATGAGATTCTTTGAGAAGGAAATGGTGTTCCGAATATAGTATGGTCTGGTGTTGAAAGATTGAGTATGTGAATTCAAAGAATTTCCTTCATCGAGATATTAAACCTGACAATTTTCTTATGAATCTTCGTTGTAGAAAAAATCAGAATTACATCATAGATTTAGGGTTTGCTCAAAAAAATATTGGGACCCAATAACTCTTAAGCTCTGGAATTTAGCAACAAATAAAGACAGAACACCTGGCAGTAGAGATCCAGATTTTGAGGCAGAGGAAAGCACAACGAGAAAATCAGCAGTTGTTCAAATCAAATCTATATTCCAAGGAAAAAATCTAAGAATTGCAGGTGTCAAAGCATTTTCCAAAGATTGAGTAATTGATCCTAGGTTTCCAGGTCCACATATCAAGCAGGGGATCGACATTCAAAGGCTAGGAAGGATTTTTTTAGCTTTTTCAGTAAGTAGATGGATATGGATCCACATTTTCAGGAAAAGAATCAGGAATCAAGTCTGAAAACATTTGTCTGGTGGTAAATTATTTAAACAAGTCAACCACACATTCCAGATTTTAAGGGATTCGACTTCATCTGCCCCAGATCTTTTGCAAAAGATCATGTAGAGTGTTCTTATTTTTAGTATATTGTTATGATTGTTTCCAAGAGATAAGAAGAGTTTGTTATTGTACCCTGATTATAAAAACTATTATTTTGAATGTAATAAGGGAGCTGGGAGAGACCCGGGAGGGGATATTTTGGAAGAAAGAGAAGGGAAAGTCTGTATATTTACACAGTGAGTATTGTATGCAACATTTTGATACTCAAGGAAATCAAACATACTTATGGTTTGAATTTTATCTATGTATTTCATCTATCTGTCTTATTTCAATTCATTTGAAGTTATGTAAAGCATTGATTTCACCTCTTTTCAACGATTGTTCCAGTGAATTACTTACTGTTATACAATCAGTTTGGAGGAATTGCATTCAAATACTGGTTTCAAGTTTGAAATATTTTTTTAACTTGAAAATATTCTTCATGCAAGTAGCAGATTGTTATCTTGTTTCTGTTTTCTGTTCTTCTACATTCAATTGTCACTTCGTCAGATTTATTCAATTGTCACTTCATCAGATTTGTCAGCATGAATGCTCTTGATTAAATGGAATGTTGCTTATCATTTGATTGAAGAAGTGTAGCCAGTCTTATACCGCTTTGTCTTCTCCAAACTCATGTGACCTATTGATCCACCTACCAAGAAAAACCAAACTATAAAATCATTACAATCAATATGTGTTAGGCATGTCCTCCCAACATTCATAGAGCATCTTCTAGCCCTAACAATAGGGAACATATGTTGTCTTTAAATGATTCCATGGACTTGTTGGCCAATAGGGAATTTCATTTGAAGATACTTTTCTTTGGATCATGTAAGTTGTCTAGGTTCATTTAGTTCATCTTTGCCATGAACATATTGTTTGTGACACTTCTCATTTTTTAGTGCATTTGGGCTAGCTGTACTACTATTGATTTGGTTGGTTACATTGAATTTGAGGTTGGAGAAGGTAGGGGAGTCATTAAAGAAAGGGAATTTGTTGTCAATAAGTGTTGATAGTAATAGGAAATATGCGTTTATTATTGAAGTTGATGATATAATGGGTGGTTTCATAATGGGCTTTGTTGGGTGAACATGATTTTTTTGTAGAACGTGCAAAACTATAGGGAACACATTTTGGCTTTGAATGATTCCATGGACTTGTTGGACAATTGTAGTTTTTTTGAGGTGTTTGTTGTGTTGGACAGTTGGTTGTCATTGATATCAATGAATATTGGATTGATGTCAACTGATGTGACGGGTATATTCGGAGAAGTCTCCAAAGTGGTCCCCTTATGGCATAGCTCTAAGAATGGCCCTCACGGGAAGACATATTGAAGAATTCTACAAGAAAACACTGAAGTATGGTTAAGGATCCCATAGTTGATCATGGAATGTTGTCATGAAGGATGGCCTAAATGAAGGTAAATCACTCATGGATGGATAATACTCATCATACCATTTTCGGTGATATGTGGAATGCCACGTAGTTCCTCACGTTTTGGGAGATATGGTCTTGTAAAGTTGGTGTTAGAATATAGAAGATGGTGTGCTCATTTTACCATTGATGATACCCTTGTCACCCAACCACAAGCCGAAGCCTCCCTCTGAGCACCTTAACCTTGACTGAGAATTCCTCCGGAAGCAAACCCTAGGCTAGATAACCAATCAAAGAGTAGCGCATCAATCCCCAAGGATAGCGCATCACAAAAGACTGATCAGATGTTCCAAACCCTAGCCAAGAGATATCCAAGCCAATATTGAAACTAGTTGCTACTGCAGCTGCAGCTGCAATCCTCCTCCAAACCTGCGCACCAGACTGCAACTGCAATGCGCACCAACTAGGAAAACTGCAGTCCTGAGATGTGACAAATGAGAACTGGCGCCTTGTATTTATAGTAATCCTGCCAGTTTAATGGGGCCAACTTCTCTTTATGGGTATGTGTATGTTCAGTATATTATTATTAATTCTGGTCGACTTCTTCTCTTGGAGGCTAATAGCCTAATATAAATTTTCTTCTTGAGCCGACAAGGCTTCTAGGGTTATTAGCCAACTCATTAGGGTTTCTCTTGCTTTCTAGAGTCTTCTATTCTCGTCAGGTTCACACATGGCGGTAAATACCTCCCGCAGCTACCATAATATTAACACTCCATCCTAGCTAGAGAGGTATTTACAGGTAATGGACTTGAGCACAAAACATACCATTTACCCGATAGCATCAATATAGTCATCTAGACTATTTCATGACTAGATCATGAGCATCACCATCACCATCGGTTGCATCATCTCTCGAAACCATACTTCATCTGAGTAGTTAGATATGATGCTAGATAAGTCACTCTCACCATGGAGTGATACAAGAGTCATTCTTCTATTCTAGAAGAGTAGATGCTCTGAATCATTTTCCGTTTGGAAAATCTTCGTTCATCATTTTTTTGGATGGTGATTATTTCCAATAATTTGTTGATAGTCTTGAAGGCAATTAGAACAAGGATAGAACACACATTGTCTATTCATATTAGTACACAACTACAATCCGGTGGTTAACTACCACATCAAGTAACACACAAGTACTTGATAAATAGCGTATAGTTCACGTGATGAAAACACATTCACCGGTCCTCATCTATTGTCATATAGTCTTCTTAACAAACATCTGAGAGCATCACGCATAGAAAGCGATATTTATGATAAAAGCGTATCATCACGGGCCAATCTTTCACTCATATGCATGAGATCACGAAAGAATGTTTGCCACCACGGTAGTCTTCATCACGCATAGAAACAATGTTATAATAAAAGCTGAAACATCTGGGCCAATATTCCACTCCCGTGCGTGAGATGAAAGAGTGTCGCCTCGATAGAATATCAACAATAATCGCCACGAATAATCTTTCACTCACATACGTGAGTGCGAAGCAGAATATGCGCCCTCAACATAAAATATCAATAATGGGCTATCTAACCCATTCTTCTCAACCAAGGAAGAAAGTATTGTTTCTGATTTGAACACGGACCATTTCCACCACGGGCCATTCTTAGACACTAAAAAGTGTAACACGGAAATAGTAGATGCGCCCTCGAGAAATGTATGGACCATTCCTTACCCTCGGCCATTCCTCAGACACTAAACAAAGTGTAACTTGAAGAGAATGAGTACGCCCTAAAGAAGGAATGTTTGTCCTGGACTATTCCCCACCACGGGCCATTCTTGACACTAAATGAAAGTGTAACACGGAAGAATTAGATGCGCCTAGAGAATAAGCGTCACCGATTGTTGATCTGGGCTACTCCCCACTCTGGGCCATTCCTCCGACACTAATAAAAGTGCACCCTGAAGAGAATGTTTATAAACCCTAAGGAATGTTTTGGACCATTCCCCACCTTGGTCCATTCCTCGCGGAGCCACTAAACAAAGTGTATCACCGGAGAGAATTAGTCTTCCCTCGAGGAATGTTTGTCTGCATCAACCTCCAAAGCGGACGGTTCTTCGAAACTGCTCACAAATATGAACTTCAAAGAATGACTACCAGTGGTGAGCCATTCTACTTGACTACTACCGCAGTGTTGCCAAGAAGAATGATTGTCCTAGACCACTCTCCATAAATAGGAATTTGATGTCTATGATACATCAACAATCGGTCTTCCTCCCATGTTAGCTTCTGATGGGAAACCACTTTGTTCATCGGAAATCTCAATCCACTTTTCGAGCAAGAAAGCATCATCCAATCTGGACTCTTACAAAATAAATAACATTTTCAATTCTCCCTCCTAGCTGGAGAGTTATTTTAATCACAAAAAAATGTTCGTGTTACCTTTGGAAGTCTTCCTTCCGATAAGAGTTATTCCATGAGCTCTATCTTGGTATGCATGTTCTTTCATCTTGAATATAGGCTTTACCAAAGTGTATGCTTATCTTCTCATCGTGGAGATATGTATTGGAGAAATCATTTTTCTTCTTTTAGGACTTCATCATGGATAATGTAATGCTTGTACTTTGGTTTGGAACACTTGTGAAGGCTTCGTAGCAGATCTGAGCGATAGAGTATATCATAGTTGGAGGGCTGGAACATATCCATGTGGTGGTTCTTCTTACACAATCATCATGAGATCGTCTTGAGTAGTCATGCTTGATGTTATAGGAAATCTTCACCACACTTATGGCGTGCCTTTGGAGTTCTCCACCAAGTTGTCTTCTTCTTATCTGCATCTGGGGAGTCTCTTTATGGTATGTCTCAAAGTCTTGAGCCCGCTCTTCATACTTTCTTCATTCAATTTCTCGGAGAACATTCTTTGCATTCATGATGTAGAATTCCAACTCATGGATCTTGGATGATATATTGACTTATATAGAGATAAATATTACAGTCTCTTTGAACAATTAATCATCATAGTCTCCTCCCCCATCTGAGAGAACCTCTAGTTACGGATCATAATGCTTTTGCCATTCATAAGTCTTCGGTACATTGTTCTTCATCATGACTTTAAAACTCTTGCTTGATTGCTTTTAGTGAGTTCATATGGTATCTTGTGATTCTTGATAGAATGGTAGGTTGTTACGTTCTTCTTTCTTTCTTGGAGTCCTTATGTTGCTCTTCATGTTTCTCTTTTACTTTTGGGTCCATGGGTTTCTATATATTCCATGCCCTAGAGACTCCACTTCCTCCTTTCATCACTTAGGATCACCAGTCACGGATGGACAAACAGAAATACTTTAAGGCTTCTCTTTGAATAGGTCTTCTTCTACGGTTGAAATATTGAACATGTATTGTCTTTCATGACTACTACCATGGATATATACATTTCATCATCTTCAATGGATCATAATAGGATTAGCTCCCTCTAATCCTTGCTTCGTATAGAGTGCATATAATTAGCTCCCTTAAATGCGATAGAGTCCATACTTCCATCGTATTCTTATTGTCTTACGCAACTTATATAATTGTCCTCTCTCTGTCTAGCGAGTCCAGCCTCCGTCTTAGTTGTCATCATAAGTCTTTCTCAATTTCTCTTGATGTATGACTTCAAAGTCTCTTCAAGAATTGATTTTGATTCCGGCTTATCTTGTAATAGCTTTGACATGATATATTTCATTCTTTCATGTGTAATATCCTAATGATATTCATTCTTATCTTATTGTTCTTCCATAGGTATAGCTCTTCTTGGAACACATTGTATTCCAAGAGATAGATATATAATATATGTGCAAAGGCGATGCAAGCAAAGATATGTACAAGAAAATAAGAAGAGTATTTGTTACCTTTTAGTAGAATAAGTCTCTTCCATCTTGCTTAGTCTTCTTTCTGGGTTCCAATCGATACTTCATGTTTCTCCTTCCTTTTCTTTAGCTCGAGACAGTTCATATAGTGCATTTGTGCCGACCGGTTGAGCATTGTATTTAGAAATGTCTTTCTGATTTGGCTTCCTCAGCAGACCAAACTTCCTTTTTTTTGAAGTTCTTGAATCTTGTTGTGAAGGAAAATTGATCATGATTACTTATTTTGAGGTTTCTCTTTGCACTAATCCTTGATTCTTGAGCACAACAAGTCAAAGTTCTTCAGAGTAATAGGATACTCCCTTCCTTGTGTTCATGCTTCGGCAAATGCATCCCATGTCTTGGAAGACCATTGAGTACTATGTTCACCAATTCCTTTTTTGAAGTGATCTCTTCAATGGCTTGTATTTGATCTCTTATTTGGGAGATCCTTACAAAGTAGGATGTTATGATATCATCATCATCATTCATCTTCAAATCCGCAGAACTCATTCTTGAGACTCATAACTTGTCGAATGTTTCTAACTAAGAAGAAATTTGTCCCAGGGCATCATACATCTTCTTGATAGCAGGGTAAGATGAGAGATCTTGGGTATCAAGTGGTCTTTATGGAATCACTATGATACTCATGGAATTGATGTCAAGCGTCTTTGAACTTCTCCATAGCTTCAATGTTATGCGTTTCCCTCTCTTCTCAACCTAGCTTTAAACTCCAGAAGCTCATGATCTTTCCTTTCACAATATCCAACACTTTATTCTTATGGGGATGGAGGTCAATCCTTTTCGTCCATGCTCTAAAGTTAGAGGCTCCATCTAGCTTGTTCTGGGACTTCATAGAGTTCATCATGGCTTGCGTGACTTGGTCAAACCCTAAGATTTGACAAAAGAAATTCAGAAAAACTTCCGCGTCTTGTATACGATGCTTGGAGATGTCTTTGGGCTAGGGCACACTAATCATCGGAATATTATTAGGTCAATCCCTTTATTTAAGTTGCCTCAACAAGAGGTTTAGGGTTTACTGGCGCCTGTGGTAACCCTAGGCTGTAGTGCTTTTAGGTTGCTCACCTTCTAGTAACCTAAGCTTGTTAGTTCCTCAGAGCTCAATATCTAAGCGGCTATGTTTCCTTTCAGTTTTAGGAAGAGGTGAAGAGGGGTGTGGGCCCATATCACTGTTAGAATATAGAAGATGGTGTGCTTGTTTTACCATTGGCTTGATATCCTCGTCACCCAACCACTTGATAGAAACCTCCTTGAGCACCTTAACCCATGGCCAGGAATTCCTCGAGAAGCAAACCCTAGGCTAGATAGCCAAACAAAGTGGCGCGTAATCCCCAAGGTCGCACATCACAAAGGCCCGATGGGATGTTCCAAACC
This sequence comes from Picea sitchensis, assembly GCA_010110895.2. Classification (NCBI taxonomy): domain Eukaryota; kingdom Viridiplantae; phylum Streptophyta; class Pinopsida; order Pinales; family Pinaceae; genus Picea; species Picea sitchensis. Next base: position 84,079 of record SNQJ01S0027743.1, read on the forward strand.
CTGGCCGAGTGTCCCAAGTATCTTGAAACTAGTTCTTTGCTTTGTTAAATTTAGAATCCTCCTCAAACACGCACACTTCAAATTTTATTTGCGGTCTTTGCACCAAGCCCAGGAAGGCTGGGGTCTGAGATGTGACAAATGAGAGCTGAAACCTGTAAGCTGCAATCCTCCTCCAAACCTGCACACTAGACTGCAACTGCAGTGCGCACCAACTGGGAAAACTGCAGTCCTGAGATGTGACAAATGAGAACTGGCGCCCTGTATTTATAGTAATCCTGCCAGTTTACTGGGGTCGACTTCTCTTTCTGGGTATGTGTCTGTTCAGTATATTATTATTAATTCTGGCCGACTTCTTCTCTTGGACACTAATAGCCTAATATAAATTTTCTTCTTGAGCCGACAAGGATTCTAGGGTTATTAGCCAACTCATTAGGGTCTCTATTTCTTTCCAGAGTCTTCTATTCTCGTCAGGTTCACACATAGGGGTAAATACCTCCTGCAGCTACCATAATATTAACAGTTGGAAGCCGCAAAGAGTGGACAAGAAGCCCCTAGTTTGCTATAAGTCTTGGTCAAAGGGGTAAATTTGGTGTAAAAAGAAAACTCTAGAAGCCCTAAATTAAGGAAGGGAGTTACCTAACACAAGTATATAAGCACCTCAAGGAGTCATTCACGTGTACACTCATACACTCATTCATTCATTATCTATATTGTGAACTAGTGATATTTTGCTAAGGTTGGGACGACATTTTTCTGAGGTAGCAAAAGAAGGTCGAAGGAGAATGTCTGGACGTTGCAGCAAACCCTAGATTATAAGTTATCTGTGGGCTGCAGGTCAGAAGGGCATGGATGTACATGGGCTGCAGTGAAGGAAATCACATATATCTATAGGATGTAGAAGAGAAGGTTTTGTATCTATGAAAAACTAATTAAGGTTTGAGTAGATGTTAGTACTAGGTCCCTAAAGGTATGAAGGAAGTCTACAAGTCATCATCTTACAGTTTCATGTTAGCTTTAGAGGTATTGGTATGATTGTTTTTATGGATACTACTTGTCATGGTATAGTGTATGATTGAGGCATACATGGTATGGTTGGTTTGGTATTTGAGGAGCACTCCTATATCTGGTTTATTGTATGACATGGTATTCTAGTTCATATCTATGAGTTGAGGTATATTCATGTTGTATGGTGACATATGCATGAGGGACATGCATTGATTCTTTGGGATGTTTCATTGATGACATGGTATAGATATGCATATGGTTGATGGTATGGTATATGGTACATGTTGTACATGGTTGATTCTTTATTTCATGATTCATTATTCATTGTTGATGTATCTTTCGGTTCATGATTGATGCATGAGATAGTATGTATATTGGTATATACTTGATGAATGGTATGGAACAAGTTTAGTTGGTTGATAACTAGATACAGTGTGATGAGACAGTGAGAGAGTGACAGAGACAATGATATAGATAGTGACAAAGAAATTGGGAGAGATTTGTGGTAGTCCATGAGTTGCAGTGAAGGAATCCACGGACCTCTGCGTGTTGCACTATAGACATGTTGTGGATCTATAGAGAAGTTTTGAATAAGAATGGTACAGGTTGTGATAGGCATTCAATGACATAACTGACAGTAACATGTTGTGACAGGCATTCAATGACATAACTGACAGTAACATGTTGTGACAGTGATAGCTACATGCTATTTGATTCGGTGACACTGACAGGTCATCTACATTTATCACTTATATTTCAGGGCGGTTGGATGAGGCAAGGAAAGGTGGTTTTAGCCACCTTTCGATTGTACTCGGAGAACCTAGGGAGTTGTAGCCTCCTTCTGGTTATAGCCATAGAATCAAGGAATTGTAGCTTCCTTCAGGTTGGATCCTGAGAATAGGGGGTTGGAGCCTCATTCTAGTTGTAGTGGGAGAATCGAAAGTTGGTGCTTCCAATGAATGTTTTCTTTTGAATATATATATATATAAAAGAAAAACATTATGTGGTTTTCTCCCATTTGGGTTTCCACATAAATACTGGTGTACTATGCTCTTGACGTGATGTGATGTGATGTTGATTTGATGCTCATGATTATATTCTTTATGCTTATTATATATTATAAATTATTGATAAACTGCTATTAGTGATGTTAAAGAATATATAAATTGTGGTTAAAGGTGAAACACTTGACCATTACTAATTCACCCCCCCTCTTAGTAATCCAACAATTGGTATCAAAGCGGGTCCTTCAAGAAGCAGTCTAACCACTGGAAGGAGATCATGGATCACACTAGAGTTGGGGTACCACGGTTTAATGGTGAGAACTATGCATTCTAGAGAAAAAATATAAAAACATATATACATGCACATGGTTTCAATGTATGGTGAGCAGTAGTGGATGGATACAAAGCACCGACCACTACCCCAATGGACAAATATGGAAATAAGCTTGAAGATAATGATTCAAAGGCCAAGAATGCTATTCAGAATGGTGTAGATGAATCAATATTTGTTAAGATCATGCATTGTGAATATGCCAAAGAGATGTGGGACAAACTAAATACCATCTATGAAGGAGATGAGAAAGTTAAGGAAGCCAAACTTCAAATTTTCAGAGCAAAGTTCGAACATTTGAATATGAATGAAGATAAAAACATAGGACCCTACTTTCTATGCATCGATGAAATAGTAAATGACATCAAAGGCTTGGGAGACAAGATAAAGGAATCGTTCATTGTGAAAAATGAATTAATATCTCTACCTATGAGATTTGATAGTGGATCTAGCTATAATGACCATGGATGAGCTACATGGGATACTCAGAGATTATGAGATGAGGATAGAACAAGACAATACATTAACAAAGGAAGCAACATTCAAGGCATCTAATAAGTCAAAGAAAAATAACAAGCCAAAGTCTGTTCGCAAGCAAGAGCCAAATTCAAATTCCACCAACAACGATAATTCAAAAGATGATGGAGAAATATACAACTTCGTCGTAAGGTTAAATACAAGAACTGAAAAGTACGGAGGTAAGATTCCATTGGTTTTTTTTAATTTTGATGGTATTGGTCATTTTTCTAAAAAATGTCCCCATAAGAAAAATAAAATAAATGAAGAAGGTGACCCTAAAAGCTAGCAAAGACAGAAGGGAAAAAGAAACAAAAGTAAGGTTTTCAAGAAAATCTTTTGCACCAAAGAATATAACTCCTCATCAAAGGATGAAGATGAAGTCAACGACAATGATACAAAAAGGGTCTTGTTCATGGAAATAGAAGACTCTGATGATGAAGAATCCAAAGAAGAAAAAGAAGAGGAAGAAGTTGATTCCAGAGAAGAATTGTTAAGTTCCATAGAAGTAATAAAAAGGAAAAAAAAGAAAGACAAGTCACTCCTGGAAGAACTAAACAAGAAAGAAAATTCTTAGAATTCCAACTTTGAAGAACTAGAGCAGATGAGTATGAAGTTGAAAGTCCAAGGAGAAGAAGAAAAGAGAATAAAAGAAACACTCATGGAAGAGTTGTAATAAAGAGATATAACCATTGAACTCTTAGAGGCAGAATTATTCACTCTAAAGAATGATCTCAAGAGGAAGGATATGAAACAAAACAACAATAAGATATTGGATAATATCATTAGCATCCAAAGGCCTTATTATGATGGATATGGACTAGGATACAACCAAACATAGATAGAGAAAGGTTCAAGCTCCAAAAAAATAGAACAAGAAGTAGAACCGAGAAGTTATGCAGAGACAGCCATAGGATTCTCTAATAAAGAAGAAGACATGAAGATTCAAGAAGAAGACTATAGAAAGACTACACCACCTAGAAGATTTAGAAGTTAGTATCAGACACAGACAGAGAGAACCAAAGACGAAGAAGGATTCAGAAGGGAAACATNTAAGATATTGGATAACATCATTAGCATCCAAAGGCCTTATTATGATGGATATGGACTAGGATACAACCAAACATAGATAGAGAAAGGTTCAAGCTCCAAAAAAATAGAACAAGAAGTAGAACCGAGAAGTTATGCAGAGACAGTCATAGGATTCTCTAATAAAGAAGAAGACATGAAGATTCAAGAAGAAGACTATAGAAAGACTACACCACCTAGAAGATTTAGAAGTTAGTATCAGACACAGACAGAGAGAACCAAAGACGAAGAAGGATTCAGAAGGGAAACATCGTTCAAAAGAGCCTCCACTCATAGGTATCATACTATATTTCTTGGTTCATGTTATTCATGTAATAACTTTGGACACAAGGCTATGAATTTTAAAGAAAATATCAAAAACAAAAGCAATGATGAAGGATACACAAGAAATAGTTATGCAAGAAGAACTCATGAATCTCAAAATAGAAGCTACAACAGATATGGATCATTGAGTAATGAGGTGGAATGCTCCAAGTGAAACAACTTTGGACATTTAGCTAAGGATTGCAGGCTTCTTGTTCCTCCAAGAGAAACAAAGAAAGTTCACAACAGTTATAAGCTAGTACCACAAAGGATATGGGTAAGAAAGCAAGATCAATTCAATACTAAAGAATGTAACCTTTATCTAAAATATTATCGTAAGAAACGAGGATAGTATGTTGATAGTGGATGCTCAAAGCATATGACAGGTGATAAAGACAAGTTTATGATCTTGAAGAAGGAAAGAGACGAGTCAATGTCATTTGGAAATGACAACTCAACGAGAATCATTCGAATAGGAATAGTCAAATTGGGAAGAAAAGATGCCACGTCAAAAAATGTCTTATTGGTTGAAGACATGGAGGAAAATTTGTTGAGTGTAAGTTAGATGTGCGATCAAGGACATAGACTTGTGTTTTATTCCAAGAAATACGAG
>SNQJ01S0027744.1:0-19747 GCA_010110895.2 Picea sitchensis
ATAGTTTAGCTAATCTTTTAGGATTATATTATTAAACTAATTATACTTAATACTCAAGGGTCGTTACACGATTCCTAATAATTTCATCGCCATTTTTAATGTAAATCTGAGGTTGAATGTATACATATATAAATGTTTGACCACCGTCATTGTTAATTTCAAATATGAGTTGAATGTATACATATATAAATGTTTGAAACTGCCATTGTTAATTTCAAATCTAAGCTTGAATGTCTACATACATAATGTTTGATCACCACCTGGTTAAATTCGATATGAGCTTGAATGTCGACATACAAAATGTTTGATCACTTCCCTTTAATTTGAACCTGAATTTGTACTATCCAATCCATAACACATTTTTTCAAAATCAATTTTTTTTCTCGAATGAGGTCGCTACCAGCCAAAATTGATCTGAAACTGAAAAAAATAAATTATGATCCTCACCCACATTTTTTCTTACTCTCCAATGAATTTTTACTCTTCCAATGCACATTCCACCTCTTCATTTTTTGTGTAAAAATGTGCTCAGACTATGGGGGAAGCTAGCAAGATTTTTTACCCTCCTTACCTCTGCGGTTTTGGTGTAAAAACGTGCTCATATTGTGGAGGAAACAAGCAATACGTTTTACCCTCCTTACCTCTGCATTTTTCGTGTAAAAGTGTGCTCAGACCATGGGAGAATTTAGAAAGATTTTTTACCTTCCTTACCTCTATATGTTTGGTCTAAAAACATGTTCAGACCGTGGGGGAAACTAGCAATATTTTTTACCCTCCTTACCTCTCCATTTTTGGTGTAAAAAAAGTTCTCAGACTGTGGGGGAAACCAACATGCGGTTATACCATGTTTATCTCTACGTTTTTATGTGTAAAACGAGTTAGCTTGTGCGGGAATCCAACATGCATTTCAAACATCTTCATCTATGAATTTTTTTTGTGTAAAACATGCTAGCTTGTGGGGGAACCAACATGAGCTTTTACCTTCTTTATCTCTACGTGTTGCCCAAAACTTTCATCATTATCTCTACGTTGATGGGGAATTTAACAAATATGCATTTTCCTTCATGTCTCTAAGTTATTAAGTACCTTCCTTTTTCTTATTCCTACATTTGTTTTTTGCTTTAGAATATGCTCTACACATTGGAGTGTCCTTTAGTTTCATTTTCTTTTAGTTAGTAATATTCAAAGGAAGATATATTCTTTCAATGCAATCACATAGTTTTATATGTATCCTTTTCCTTACGATGTCTAGAAGTCTTCAAGTTTAATATTCGTTGTTAAGTTTCATTTTATATCTAAATGTTAATTTTAATGAGCACTTTAGATATCTATGACCTGCCAATAGAAGTATCTACTGAATGCTTGATTTATTTTGGGGACAGTCTATACATGAATGAAATAATTCTATTCGCGCATGCATTATACGTGATGTACCAAATTTACTTGAGTATGAATTAAATTGTTGAATGACTAATGTAGATTAATAGCACCGAAGTTGGGGACTTTACAATGTAAATTGTAAGCCTCATTGAAAAACATGACTACTTTGCGCATGAATTGGAATTGATACTTATTTCGTGCCATGTATTAAAATATATGTATTGAATGTTTGGATGTGATTTGATTACATGAGAGCCTTGATTAATGTTGATGTGTGATCAATTTAACAATTAGATTGCTTGTGCTCCTTGAAAATGTATAGGGGTGATTACTTAAGTAAATAAATCATTTGTGTGCCACGATATAAATGTTGATGAATTCCACGTTATGGACAACGCTGATGTATAATGATATGTGTATAATTTACTATTGCTTCCCTTAAATTGATCTATGATTGGTTGAGTAGATAGCTTGGTTGCACCATGAGATAAATCGATAATTTTCTCTGGTGAAATGAATAATTAATAATTGATGTGTGATTGAGTTATAAGTTTACCTTGCGCCATGGATTATGTTGTGATTAAATTATTGGATTGCTTGCACATTGGATTAACGATGGATGTAAAATGATTTAGTGTGATTACCCGCGCACCATGCAATAATGGTGATGCGTGATTAGTTTAGTAAAAAAATTTACTTGCACGCCTTATTTTAAGTGGGCATGTGATTGATTTTTCATTATTCTTTTGCACCTTAAATTTAAATGTTAACTAATCTGACGCCATGAATTTATTAGATATATGATGGATTTAGTGAATAGATTTCTCTTGCACTTTTACTTAAGTTGACTTGTGATTGTTCTTGAATTGTTTTACTTTCACACACATCGAATATTTAATTGTTGATGTATGAATGATAACGATATTGATTACCCTTGCTGGTACTGCGTTTTCCTATGATGTTGTTGACTAGGCACTGTTATGATCATGTGTTGACGTTAATTTCTTTATAATAAAAAAATTACCTTTTGCGCTTCACTTTTTCTTAGGCATAAGAGAGGGTTGTTACACAGGTTCTCTAAAATGGCTCATGTCAATGCTTGCAAGAAAACTAGTCAAGCATCGAGGGTCACAAAATTGTTTTTTCCAGAAGTTGTTAGATTGTATGGGGTTCCAAAAAATATTACCTTTGATAGAGATACTTAGTTCTTAGGTCATTTTTTGAGGAATTTATAGAAGAAAATGGGTACTAAATTACAATTCAATAATTCCTATCACCCCCAAATAGATGGGAAAACCAAGGAAGTAAATCATAGTTTGGGAAGCCTGTTACGAAGAATTTTTGGAGAGAATACCAAGTAGTGGGATTTGGATTTACCTCAAGAAAAAAATTCCTACAATAGTTCAGTGAATAGATCTACAGGTAAATCTCCATTTCAGGTTGTTTACGGTAGAAATCCTATGGTTTTCATAGATTTGGTGCAGCTACCACTGGGGGTTAGGATCAGGGATGATGGGGAATCATTTTCAGAACACATTTAATAGTTTCAATAACATGTGATACAAAAACTACAGGCCAATAATGAACATAAGAAAATGATAAAATATACTCACCGACAATACCATGTAATCAATGAAGGTGATTTGGTGATGTTTTGTTTATGTAAAGAATTGTTTCCTACAAGAACCTACCACAAATTGAAGTATAATAAAATCCGTCCTTGCAAGATTCTCAAGAAAATCAATGACAATTCTTATAAGGTCAGTTTACTAGCTGATATCGATATCTTTGTTGTCTTTAAAATTTCTAATTTGTATATCTTCCATGGGGAGGATCTAGGTGATGATAGTGAGGAAGAGGTGGATTGGAAACAAGCCATTCTGAGCAAGATAAAAAGGACAAGATTGCGCATATTTTAGATAAGAAGACCATTCATACTCGGAAAGTCCAATACAATCGATATCTGGTTCAGTGGGAAGGCGCAACACCAACAAAGTGTACATAGATTGGGGACTTGCTACACCTAGATCTTGGTAAGTGGAAACAGTTTGAAGACAGTAACTTGGAGGAGATGCGTTCTTTTCAACTAGAGGAGAATGATGCAGGGATTTTTGAGGGTCATCACTGTTGACTCAATTATTCATTTAGATTAAAATTTTATAGGGAGTTGTGTCTCGAAGAGTTCACTTTCATGCCAATTTGATCCATCAAATTAAACATCGTTTCAACACTTTTTCAATGCCAAATTCGTTGATATATGGCCTCAAATTGGGGTTTTAGTGTTTTTAGGGAATTTTAAATTTTAAATTATCATTTATCTCTTAGTTTATGAACTTAATCAGAAGTGTGAGTTGAAAAAAAATGTTTCTCTAGTTATCTCTTAGTTATTGGTCTATTTTAGAGTCATGCAAGAATTTCCTAAAATTAGCTATTTTTCCAAAATTAGTCATTTTATTAAAATTAGTTGTTTTCGGAAATATCATATAGTAGTTATAAGGGGTTGAATTTCCATTGTAATAGTTAGGATGGAGAAGGAATAAAAGAGATTTATTTTCCATTCTTGTGTGTTTACATGGTTTTTTGATCTTGTGAATGAATCCAAGTTTATAGGTTACATCATGGACCAAGGCTGACTATGGTTGACAATGGTTATGTTACATTGTGATGTTTAAGTTTTTTAACTTATGTCCAATTATTGTGTTCTAGGTTTGATCACAATGCAACATTCCAAAAGGGTTTTCTTCATTTGGGACATTCCTATTAGTTATGTTGCATTGTGAAGTTCATCTTTTTTTACTAATGTTAAATTGTACATTCATCACTAGTTTTTGTCACATTGTGATGTTCATGAAGGGTTATATAGATTTATGTTTTTCATTAAGGGTTATAGTGTGATATGAAAAATTTGATAGTATGGTCAAGTTAAATGTTATAAAAAAATTTCACAATTGAACATAAATAAAATAAGAGGATGACTTAAAGAATATGTTAGGTTTCAACATTTCTAAGCAAGCATATGGTTGAATTGGTTGTTAATGTTATTTTATAAAGAGAGAATTTAATAGTAATAGAGGTTCACTATAAAACAATTTCGTATAGTGGCAATTTAAAAGTAAAAGATTATTTCCATTAACTTAATATTAGTTAAGAGATGTGAAGAGTAATATATGTTATGTTTGAAGTTTCTCTTACATTTTACTTTGAACAATATGTCCCATGGCCACATTTGCAGAGTAATAATTTTATGGGGTTGATATCAATATTTTTTACATATAATAGGGTGACATTAAATTAAAGAGTAAATCCTCAAGACATTTTGTTTCAAATTCATAAATTAAGAGGAAAGCTTCAATATTATGCAATAATGTGACATTTTAAAAGTAATAAGATGAATATATTGAATGGAATGACCCATATTAGCATTTCAAGATTAATATAAAGTTATTTTTAGTGTAAACATATGAAAAATATAAGGCATTGCAATATATGGACTGTAATAATTGAAGAGATAGACATCTATAAGATGTGACATTATGAGAAAACAACAAATTATTGATATGGTCTTGTTTAATGAAATGTAACATTGAGAAAGTGAATAATAATAATCTAAAAGGTTGTGTTAAAGAATATATAATGTATGAAAAGTACTAATACAAATATTTAAATGAACAACGGAAAAAGTACCGATACAAATGATTTGATTTGTGTTATTATTTTCTCTCCATGACACATAACATAGTAGGAAGAGGATATAATCTATAGTTAACAAGTATAAAAGAAAAAGGAATTCCATTTCAAAAACATAGTGATAGTTTAAAAGTAATAAACGATTCACTTGAATGGAATGACACATATCAACATTTCAAGAGTAATAAAGGTTATGCTTTGTGTACACATTTGAATAATATGTGATATTGCAACATTGTGAACAATAAATATTGAAGAGATAGAGTGATTTAGGAAGAAACATAATAATAACAATAAAAATAAAAATATGGTTGTTCTCCCTAATGTAACGTAACATTGAGAAAGTGAATAGTAATAATCTAAAAGTTTATATTGAGGAATATATAAAGTATGAAAACTATAAATAATAATATTTCAATAATGTAATGTAACATTGAGAAAGTGAATAGTAATAATCTAAAAGTTTATATTGAGGAATATATAAATTATGAAAAGTATAAATAATAATATTTCAATGAATAGTATAAGAAGAAGGAATACAAATATTTCCATAACACAAAACATAGTAGGAAATAGATTAAAATGATAGTGACATGTACAATAAAAAGATGATTTTTTTTTTAAAAATATTTATGTGTTAACTTCATCAAATGAAGTTTACAAATGCCAAAAATTATAAAACTCTCATATATGGTAAATATAACAAAATATATTTTCCTTTTAAAGTGAAACTAGATTGGTGACGCACATAACACCAATTAACATCAACTCTTGCTACATCACCACTTTCCCTCTTACGCCATTCTCTCCTAAGATTTCTACTTGCCTCTCTTTCACAAATATGTTGAAATTTTCATTGATTTTCCTTCATCTTAGATAAATATTGTAATGTTTCATCGAAAATGGTGGAATGAAGAAATATTTTTGATAAAGATATTATTTTGTATGGAAATAATAAATTCGTTAGTGAGCATTTGATGTAACTTGATACAAAATAAATAAATAGATTTGTATATAGTTGAAGAGAAATAACCTTTAAATAAAGAGGTGGTGTCTAAAGACACCATTACAACTCTCAATCACATTAGTGCATTGTGATCAAAACATCACAATGCATGTTGAAAATCTTCACACATGTTCAATTCAAGATCTTATACAATTGTACTTGTTAATAATGACCAATCCTATCTGCTATTTATAGCCTCAAGATCTAACCAAATTCCTTGTAATTGGGAAGATCTTTTCCACATACAATTGTCGGTGGTTAGAGTTGACTCTATCAAATATGCATTGTCTAGTCGGCTCGAAAATGATGCTCGGACCAACCATTTTTGCATCCAACTCGTAGTCGATTGCTTCACATGTTGATCCATTTACCAACTGTCTTTGACTATTATCGGCTACTCAATCAGTTGATGTAGATATATGGGAAAATGCTCGACCGACTATTTTGATATGTAGGTCGGCTGCCCAACCAATTGATTCTAGTATAAGTGTGATGAACCAATAGAACCTAAGGTTCCAACAACTCCCCATGAGAACATATCTCTAGATATTCAGGATGTCAAATTGAGTCAGTAGGACACCGCCCCATAATTGGATCTTTCTGAAGCCCAAAAATCAAATAGAGATTGAAACATTTAGATTCATGAAAAGGTTTGGTAAATATATCATCAATTTGATCATATGTTTTCCAATAGAAAAGAGAGACAATGTTATCATGTACTAATTGTCTCAAGTAGTGAACATGGAGATCAACATGTTTTATCTTACTATTTTCAACAAGGTTTTCAACAACTTGAATGGAACTCTTATTTTCATAGTAGATTTTAGTCGAGGTCTATATGAGAAATCCTAGTTCACCCAAGAGATGGAGAAACCGTATAGCCTCTACCTACATTCACGGTGAAATAATACTCAAATTATGTAGTTGACAATGTAACATCCTGCTCTTCTGAGCACATGTTATTGACTTGTTCTTTGAGGACACTTGCGTGCAAGTGATCTAGTTTCAGTATATGGATGTCTTTTCACTTATGGATTATTATATCTTATTTTATATCTATGTATAGATAAATGTTATTGACGAGTTTCTCCTGAGTGTGCAAGAAACTTAACATATTGAGGATGTCGATGGAATCAATGGATCTCCTTGGACTCTGGATCAAGTCACGAAGTGGACTGTATATGGTTGGGGTATTTCTATTTATGCATATGTGACATGCAGGTTGACGATGGTTTTGGTATTTCTATTATGATGTTGTTTATGGATCGTTGATGGTGTTTCATTGATGGATGCAAGCTGGTGATTTCTTTCTAATAAGTCTCACATAAGGAGTAAAGGGGCCATGCACATCAACCAGATATTGAGGGAGAGGTGTGATAGCAGCCCTTCCACAACCTACTAGCACTCCTATTATGGCTCAAATTGTAGTTTAACGATTACCTAGTTCGAGAATTCCACGATGCCGTGAGGGCAGATTGAGACAATCGCTCACAAAGATTCTAAGGGGAGCAAAATAAGGCAAGGTCCTTATTCCTTAGAGGCCCTTAGTCTCTCACAAGGTTGTTTGATGGGGTATTGACTCCAAGGGTTGGAAAACTACAAAAACTGGTCAAAGGCTAGTGGGACCCTTAGAGTACGCAGTGCGTCTTGAAGGGAACGTCATGATTTTTAAAATAGGTGAGTCAATGAACTTGGGTTCCTAGAAAATAATGTTTTTTTTTAAATGTTGGACTTACAATAATTATTAAATGGGTAATGTTTATTAGTTATAAAATCTCCTTAAAAATTCTAACCCTAGTTTATGCATATGTGACATGGAGGTTGACGATGGTTTTGGTATTTCTATTATGATGTTGTTTATGGATCGTTGATGGTGTTTCATTTATGGATGCAGGCTGGCGATTTCTTTCTAATCAGACTCACATAAGGAGTAAAGGGGCCATGCACATCAACTAGATATTGGGGGAGAGGTGTGGTAGCGGCCCTGCGACAACCTACTAGCACTCTCTTCATGGCTCAAATTGTAGGTTAATGATTACCTAGTTCGAGAGATCCACGATGCCGTGAGGGTAGACTGAGATATTCACTCACGAAGATTCTAAGGGTAGCGCAATAAGGAAAGGTACTTATTCCTTAGACTCCCTTAGTCTCTCACAAGGTCACTTGATGGGGTATTGACTCCAAGGGTTGGAAAACTACAAAAACCAGTCAAAGGCGAGTGGGACCCTTAGAGTACATAGTGCGTCTTGAAGGGCATGTCATGATTTTTAAAATAGGCGAGTCAATGAACCTGGGTTCCTAGAAAAAAATGTTTTTTTCTTTAAATCTCAGACTTAAAATAATTATTAAATGGGTAATTTTTATTAGTTATAAAATCTCCTTAAAAATTCTAATCCTAGTTTAAAAATTTTACCCTAAGCCTAAAGTGAGTAAGAAGACTAAAACTAAATTACAAATTTAATAAATGGTGGGGGATGAATAAAAATCAAGTTAGGAATTGAAAGATTAAAAAAAATTATATATAAATATTTAATTGTGTAATTGTGTGCAAAAGAATGCCAAATTGGAAACTAAGAAAAGAAAGGAAATAAATGTAAAAAAATGTGGAAGCATAGAAAGGTATCTAGTCTAGTCTAGCTACAAAACTTTCCTAAATTAAACACCACTAAGTTTTAGAAAGACATCAATCATTAAAAAAGAAATAGAGGGAATAAAGGGACATCTAGGAGTGAATTTAGGAGCGCTTTTAGGATGGGTAAGGGAAATTGACAATTAATTTAATTAAATTATGGATTTATTAGTGCAGCGAAGGGAGAAAGTGACAAGTGTATGGGGGAAATAATTCCTAATTAAATTAAAAAAAAGAATGAATTAAATGTGCATGGAAAGTTGTCACAAAGAAAAATTATATAAAGGAAATGGTTGAGAGGAGGAATGGATCTTGACTGGCATGAGTAAAGTTTTGCTGCCAGAATTTCTTTGACTGGTTTTACTTGTGAGAGTTGGGATACCCAGCTTGAGAGGGAGTGGTAGCTTGACCTTGTGAGGCAATATGGAAGCTATATTTTTCTCTGGATTTGTGTGCATGCCCCCTTTACGGCTCGACGGGATAAGGGGTAAGAAGACTACGCCTAGTGTATGTTGGGAGGTACCAGTGAGGTCTCAATGATTAGAAAGAGGGAGAAAGGAGGAATAGCCATTTACCGAAGAACATCAACAATCCACTCACTCGTTACAGTACTTACGTTTTAAAATTGCATTTGTAATTAGTTAATTTTTTGTCTATGGATTTAGATATTGATGAATATTGTAAAGTATTTCTAGAACAAAATTTGGTCAATTTAATGGACATATTCATCTAATAATGAAGATAAGTGTGCATAAATTTTACAAGTATGAATCGTTTGTGTTGATTAATAGGACCAAGTTACAACCCTTATTTTTTTAATAAGTTTTTACTTATTTCTAAGATTCTTAAACAGACATAAAAACCAACAAAAAAACCCTTTAACACAACATTTTATATGAAGTAGTTCATCCCTCACTTGGGCTTTACATCCCAATCCAGTTTCCCTTGGATCTTTTCCATTAACATTCAAATTTCCAAAATAGGTGCTTTAAAAGGATCAAAATTCTTTTTAGATGGCTCCATTGGCTCCAGAATGCCTAAAAAACCTTAGTTGGGCTCTTCCTACACCTGGTTGGGCCAAAAACTGAGAAGGAACCACTCCCTGGAAAGTTTTCCCATATTTATTATTGTCTTTATTCACCAAAATGCACACGTGTGTGAATAACTAGGCTCACGGGAATTTCCCGTGCCAAAACCCATCTCCTATAGCATCCCAAGCATGTGGGAAAATTTGTCACACTGATAGTGCACTAGCCCCTACCCTGTGGAAGTCCTGGTCACATGAGATCCATGAGACCGATTTCTAGCGCTATTCCGAACCTAACGCACTTAAGGTTAGAGCATGGTCATGTGTATGGATGTGACTTGGGGCAAGGGCTAAGCGCCGACCCCTTCCTCCCCCCAGATGAGCCTTGGCACAAATTCATATATTAATTAACATGTAATATAGTAATAACTAACCTGCAGGCGGGTTGGTATCCCAGCCTGCTCCAAGTCTATACAATGCCCAGAGGTCACGGGTTCGACTCTAGTGGAGTCCAATTTTTTTTACAATTGAAACCAATCACAGGGGGCCATGTGTCCCCCTTAAAGTCGCCCATACCCTGACACATTTCAGCATGGTATTGGTCTGTAAACCGCTTCCACATAATTCGCTGCAGAGTCATTAGTTGCATAGTCAGCACCTGCACAGTCAACCACTGCACAGTCACCAGTCCAGTCAGCCTGCCATGTTGGTAGTACGACCCTTCCACATAGGCAGTACGACCCTGCCACTTGTCAGTATGGCCTGACACATCAGTAGTACGACCCTTCCATGTGTTAATACAACCTGGCACTTCAACACCTCTACCCAGTCAACAATCCACATACCCTGCCACATCATCCATATGGTGCCACATGTCATTATGGTTCCATGTCAGCACCTCTACCCAATAAAAAACCCATGTCACCCTCCCACATGGTAGCATGGTGCCACATTATCAGTAGAGTGCTATGTGTCAATATGATCACACTACCACGTGTCTGTACGGCCTGTACAGACTGAACAGTCAACATTTTTGCATGCTTGGGAAATAGAAAAAATGTGATATCTCTCGCCTACGACTTTTGTTTGAACCCATTCAAGTTGCATTGGGATTGTGGGGATGATTCCTACACACAGTCTGTTTTGAAGTGATTGTGAGAGCTTTTATTTTTGAGCTTATTTTGATCCGATGGACTAGGTTAAGGAACCTTTGACCCTTTTCCATCCCTCAGACCTGATGCACAAGCTCTTGACTTATTAATATATGCTATTATATTATTTTTGTTAGTTCTTCCTTTAGATGGCTACAAAATGATAAAATGGAATTGATATTGTATTGATCTTCTTTGGGGCTCTTAATGAAACTATACATCTTCTTCTCCTTATACACTCGTAGAAGATATCCTTATTATGAAAATGAATAGTTAAACTACTCGAGTTAGATTTTCTTATTCTCTTGATTCATTATCCAGTATGTGATACCCTCTTACTCATGCACTTCCTTTATTGATGAATATTTTAAGTGTGATGGAATAATATGTTGTACCTAGAAAATTGATGATTAGGTGAGATTGATGATCTAGTTAATTGTGATTTATGTTGGAATGCTTCATGGTGGAATTTGTGGCAATGATAGCAGTGTATGTTTGTAGTAAATTATCGCACCTTGAATAAATAAATGTATGTTTTTTCACCTTGAAAATAAATAAACTTGATTACCTTGCACCTTAACTTATGTCATTGTGTGATTGATTTAGTTATTAAATCCTCTTGTTCCTTGGACTTTTTGTGATGTGTGAATGGTTATTAGAAGACTATTGCGTCATTGATTATTGTTGATGTTGTTGATTTAGGATAGTTAGTTTGGACTTGATTGTGTTAGAGGGATGTAGACACTTCCTTGTTCCTCATAACAGTTTCCATCGCTGATACCTTAAATGGTTAAAATAAATTGGAACCTAGGCTTGATCGTTGCTTATGTGTCCTAGAGGTCCTAACCTTGCAGGGTAGGTTGGGAGGGTAGTATATTTATGCCATATTTATGTTATCTTTATGATATTCGTGTTATCATTATGTTATCTCATGTTATCCTTGTGTCCGTTGATGACTATATTTATGTGATGAGTTGTGTGATTAAAAGTATTGATGATTCCAGTTGATCGTGATGAGTTGATCTCGCGTCGCCATTCTTGATGCTTATTGATTATGTTTTGTTATTCAAATATGATAATGTGTTGATCATATGTCACTACTAAATATGTTGATGTGTCGGTTGTGACGTTATTTGATTGTGAGAATGAGACACTTTTAATTCCTTTAATTATGATGTCATTGATTTGTGTTGCTATGATTTATATCATTGACATTAAAATCCTAATGAAAAAAAAAAATCCTTCTATGCTTCACTTTCTTCGTCGTAACGGAGGGGTCATTACAGTCAAGGAGACTACATGTTATTTATTTCATGACCAAACTAATGGTCCAGTGATAAAGTGAAACACATTTCTAGAAGTAGACTTCTAATCATCATTGTCACCTACCCAGTCAAAGTTGATGAAGCTTACTAGAGAATCTACGCTTTGACAATACTTGATACTCAACTCAGTGGTACCTTTATATAGTGAACAATCATTTTGACTTCTTTCCAATGCCTTTCTCTGGCACCTTGTATAAACTGATAAACCACAGTAACAACTAAAGAAATGTTAGCTCAAATGTGTGTGATACAAATAAGACTTACAACTAGTTGTCGATGGAGTGTAGCATAAACTTTATGAGTTTGAAATTTTTTGATTAGCTTAGAACCATATTGAAAAGGATTAGTATAGATCTTGCAATATTCCATATTAAAACGTGTCAAAATATCCAATACATATTATATTAATAAATGAAAAAAACATCACATACAGGTAAAACTTGAAGACCAAAAAAATTATCTAGAATACCAAGATATGTCGTATCAAGTGAGTCAACAAGTTGTTTCTTCAATCTAGAAATGAGATCAATGTTATTTCCATTTATGACAAGGTCATCAACATATACAACAATAATCAAGGTGTTTCCATCAATATGGAGTACATATAAACTCTGATCATATTCAAAATGTTTGAAACCAAGTCGAATAAAGAAATTGCCAATATTATCATACCAACCTCATTGAGCTTTCTTTAAACCATAAATGGGCTTCTGAATTTGACAAACTAGGAGGTTTTTCCATGAAAATTATTTTATATAGGTCACCATGAAGAAATGCACTCTTCACATCCATCTAGTGGATATGTCATCCAAATCAAGTAGTAAGGAAAATAATTAGTCAAACATATTTCATCTTCACAACAGGGGAAAATGTCTTAGTGTAGTCGATGCCTTCTTGTTGAGAAAATCCCTTCACAAAAAAGGGGGATTTATGATGCTCAATAATGCCTTCATAGCAAAACTTGGTCTTGTAGACCCATAGACACTTCATAATTTTCTTCCCTTGAGGCCAAGGAACTAAATCAAAAGCATGATTATTAAACAAAGAATCCATTTCTACCTGCATAGCTTTAACGACCCCTCTGTTATGATGATGAACAACGATGTACAAAAGGTAAATATTTTTTTTAAATCATTAGGGAATTAACGTCAACACATAATTCATAGCAACAAATAATCTAAGCAACATCATAATTAGAATCCTACAACCGACAGAAAATCATAATCAATAACCATGCAACCAACAGATCATGATTGATTGAAGAAAAATACAAATAAATATTCATCCAGGTCACTGAACATTAAAATAACTACCCACCCAACCTACCATGGAAGGTTAGGACCTTCAATACACATAATAAATTCTCAAACCCAGGATTCATCCAATTGATTTTGACCACTTCAGGTCTCAGGCCTGGCGACTGTTTTGAGGAACAAGGAGGTGTCTACATCCCACTAACACAATAAAGTCGAAAAACCAACTAGCTCAATAAATCAACATCATTATTGTTCATGGCGCAAGAGAATTTAAATACTCAAACATTCATACATCAATATCATTCATGACACATGAGAAATCTACTTTATTTTGCATGGCGAAAGATAATATAATTAATAAATCAATCATATGTCAACATTAATATAAAGAGGCAAGAGTAATCAACTTTATTTTATAAGGCACAATGGATTATAAGAGCTTAGTAAATCATATAACAACATAGGTTGAGGAGCAAGTGTAATCAACTTTATTTTATTTTCATGGCACAAAAGCAAACATATATTTAATTTCAAGATGTGTGATTAATCAATTACTAAATTAAACAATAAAGAAACATTATTTTCAAGGTGGGTGTGTGATTTGATCACTGCATTAAACATAAATCAACATTCCTTCCAAGGCGAGCAACTAATCAAATTGGAAAGGTGACTATTATGTGTTGTTGTTCATGGAAGCATTCAAGGGATTGAAGAGATGAAAATTTTTAAAATCATGAACTAAACATCGTCAGAAAAGACTGCACCTATTAAGGAGGATAAAGGGATACAACTCACTGAACAATAGATCATTGAGATATAGGTTTGTTCATAATTAATTAAAATGTATGGTCTTGATCATGTAGTAAAAACAATATGTAAGTTATTGTATTTATGTATTTTAAAATATTGAAAAGGTTAATAACATGTTGGTGCTTGATTTTTCTAATTTCCAAATCATTATGAACTTTTGTTGGGATTTACTTGAAGAAATCTTTTTATTAGCATGGAAATTGATTATAATTTCTTATGGGAAAAGATATTCTCTTTTTGTGAAGGTTTTATGCTTTGATATAATTTAACTAAAATGATTTCAATTTACTCTAAGAATCTGAAGTATATTACCTCTTCCTCAAAGTTAAATATAATATATTTAAATACATATTAACTTTTCACAACTTCTCTATACATAACTATAATTATGTACAATTATAGTATCACTCTTTTAAGTATAACTATAATTATATATTAATAACTATAATTATGTACAATTATAGTATCACTCTTTTAAGTATAACTATAATTATATATTAAGAATTCACAATTATTTAAATAAATAAATTTGAATGAATAATAATGACAAATTCTACTATAACATTTACATTTATTGAATAAAATCTACAAATGGAAATTATTTATAATTATACATTAAGAAGATACTATTAATTAAATATATACATCTAACTAATAATAATATAATCTATAATATCCATCCAAGGAAACACTTGAATAAGTATATGATCAAAAATTAATAAAGGAAAAAATCTGCTATAACATCGATCTACTTGATTCCCAGTTAAGCATTCTCGAGAATTGTGTTTTCCCAATTGGTCTTGAGCGAACTTGTGAATAATAAAAAAAGGGGGTATAGGTTAAAGGAATTATCACCATGAGAATCGCGTGCAGGGTAAAATGGATGCATATAAAAAATAGCGCAGAGGATTGATAAAAAAATTTGAGCTATTAAAAAGAAACGTAGGGAAGAACTCCCAATCAAACGCAGAGAAAAGGAAATGAAAGTAGGGTTTATAACTCTCGACCATTAAGATGGAATAACGGAAGGATTTAGTAACAATTTTGTTGAGATAAATAAATGAAACGCATGGGATCTTTATAAGTGGAAACGAAGAGGAACGCAAGGAAAAATTCCAAGAGATCCCTCCCCAAACGCATGGCATAAATAGGTACGAAAAAGCAAGGGAACACACAATAAGCGTGATCTAGTTTAGATAAATGTAGAGATAAAATTTGAAACTCATTCATGTATAAGAAAGGGATTTAAGCACCGAGAGGTTAATACCCAACAACATCTCTTTATCCCAGTTTAGAGAGTTCGAGAAATTGAACAGATATATCACCGCAATAGTTTTTTTAAACAAGTGATTCAATGAACCGACCACGAGATAAAATTTGTAAAAGAGCTATCCGGAAATTATCTAAGGAAGAATTTTTTCCTCACCACCATTTCCTAGGCATTCAAGGGAAACATCCATCCAAGAAATCAAATGAACATAGGTAACGTTGTAAAGAGTGATTTGTCAATGCACTATACCCGTGTATATACACATAAGTAACATTGTTCCAGCATCCAATCGCTACTTCCAGTGAGAAAACAAAGGAAGGGGTTGCAGGGTTTCGAAGTCCTCCAAAGGGTTTTTTTTTTCTACTGTAATGGCCCACGGTTTTCAGGTGATGGGTGTCGATTCAATCACAGGAAAAGGTCATTATCAATACCAATTGATGATGAGACGGTGTACTAATGGATCAAGGAATTTACGCTGAGTTATAAATCACTGAGGATACCCATTGAAATGAGCTGGGTGAATGTGCAAACGCTGGGAAAAGGTGTAAGAAAAACACAAATATAACTTGAAAAAACGTTGAGACATATATGGGATAAAATGCAGAAATATACTAGATAAAATGAAGGGGTTTGAAGGTAAAATTGCAAGAATATAAAAAGAAATATCATACAAACTAAACCTCAACATATATAATCCAATTAACAAACACAAAGATCGCTCCCCTGATCTCTACATCAAACATTTACTTCAATATGAAATTGAAGATATCAGGGTTACAATTACAAAATCATTATATTACCAAGAACACATGAGTTCTAAAAACATTCAGAATCTAGACTCCATTAACATCAATATTCAAAATCAAAAAGAGTGTTGTGATTCTCCATCAACACATAAATAACTAAATATACATTACCGTGACCAGAAAATAGTGGTAGTGGAGTTTCTTGTTTGACTGGAAACTATGGTGTGTCCTTTCCAAGCTTGTACAACGTCAATCCTCCTTCTCCTACTTGATAATTGTTGAGACTTCATCAGTACCTCCTAGACGTTGCTAGGTGTACTCTTCTTCCCCCTTATCCCCTCAACCCGCAAAGAGGCCATGCACACACATGACTAGAAATCCTCTAGCTCCCATCTCGCCTCGCAAGATAGAGCCACCACTCTCTCTCAAGATGGGTATCCCAACTCTCACAAGTAAAACCAGTCCAAATTTCTATAGCATAACATTACTCGTAAATATTTTGATCCATCTCTTCTCTGAACCATGTGTTTTTTGCACATTTAAATCCATTTTTTAAATAATTAATTAGGAATTATTCCCCCCATACACTTGTCATCCTTTCCCTTAGTTTCACAAGTAAACCCACAATTTATTTTAATTAAAAGTCAAATTCCCTCACCCATCCTAAAAGCGTTCATAAAATCACTCCTAGTTGTCCCTTTATTCCCTTGATTCCCAATTAATGAATCAATGATCGACGTCTTTCTAAAACTGAGTTGAGTTAAAATATGAATGTTATCTAATTAGACTAGTGTTAACTAGACTCTAGATACCTTTCTATGCTCAAACATTCTTTTATGCTTTATTCCTTTCTTATTTTAAATTCTAATTTGGCATTTTCTGCACACATGTGTATTGTATTAATTCTTCAGATTTATTTCATCTCTCTTAATTTTTGAAATTGGTTTACCATTTTTCTTATTTCATCTAATTTGTAATTTAGTTTTAGTAATCTCACCAAGCTTTAGGCTCAGGATTAAATTCAAATAGGCTTAGACTTTCATTTGGGGGTATAAAATTAATAATTCCAATACATAATTAATTAATTAAATCCGACAATGTTTAAATATTTTAGAAGATGTAAAAATTCGCACAAGGTTTTCTAGGCCACCTAGATTCATTGGATAAGATTTTATTACGCAAGGTTCCCTTCAAGACGCACTACGTGTTCCAAGTGTGTCACTCACCTTTCATTCAAATTTTAATTACACAATGTGCCCTTCAAGATGCACTTCTTTCTCCAAGGATGCCACTCGCCTTTGACTGGTTTTGGTAGTTGTCCAACCCTTGGAATCAATACTCCATTCAAGTGACCTTGTGAGATACTAAGGGATTCTAAGGAATAAACACCCTACCTTATTGTGATCCCCTTAGAATATTTGTGAGCGATTTTCTTAGTATGCCCTCACGACATCGTGGATCTCTCGAACTAGGTAATCATTCACCTACAATTTGAGCCACGACAAGAGTGCTAGTATGATGTGTCAGGGATGTTTCCACACCTCTCCCTCAATATCTGGTTTCTGTGCATGGCCCCTTTATTCCTTATGTGAGTCATATTAGAAATAAATCGTTATCCTCCATCCATCAATGGAACACTGTCAATGATCCATAAACAACATCATAATATAATCGATCATATGTCACATATGTATAAACAAAATACTCAAATCAATACAATCCACTCCCTGACTCAATCTGGAGTCCAAGGAGGTCCATTGAAGCCATCGACATCCTCAATATTTCAAGTGTCCTGCACACTTAGGGGAAACTCGACAATAAAATATGTCAATACATAGATATCAAATAACATAAGATCATAATCCATCAGCATCATCATAAAAATACATAAGAGAAACATACAACCACATACTAAAATCAGATCACTTACATGTAAGTGTCTTCAAAGAATAATTCAATAACATGTGTTCGCAAGAGAGAGATGTTACAATAGACTACTCTTTTTCAAGTTTCCCTTATGCATCTGATTAAGAAATGAGATCAGAGGTTTCAATAACACAAGTCATCAAGGAAACGTTAGCATGATTGTTTTGACTATGAGTTCGTTGACCTAAAGAAACATCACCAACATCAGGACCAACAACTGCAAGTCTCTTGGCATACCATATCGGTATATAAGAAAAGGGTGATCTAATTTCCACTGTAGAGGGTCGATTAGAAGTCATAATATTTTTAGTTAAAGGATATGGAGGACCGGTAGAAATAGAAATCAACTGACTAGTCGACTCTAGAGTCGATGGACCAGTATAAACAAGAACATAGTTTGAATGTTCAGTTGAAGGAATGAAAAAGGGGACATCAAAACATGATTTGGAAACAACATCAAAATGATCATTACGTAGAAATCTATAGGATGCATTCAATAACTTGATGCCCAAATAATTATCATCAAACTAGACATTTCGTTTGATAATGATTTGTCATTTAGAGGGTCAAATAGTCAATAGGATTTAGACCCTTAAGAGTATCTCATCATAATGCAATAATGACTCTATGCATCCAATTTATTTCTGCAATCATCAGAAATATGAGCTTGGACAACAAATCCAAATACATGGAGGTGATTTACTAAAGGATTCCTTCCACACCATCATTTGAGTGGAGTCATCGAAGGAACAACTCAAGTCGATATGCGATTGAGAAAATAGTTAACACAATAAATATATCCATCCCAAAAGTGATGAGGCAGCTCTTTGTCCTGCAAAATACATCTAGCCATTTAAACTATTGTTTGATTCTTGTTGATTAAGGTTGGTTGTCATTGATGTCAACCTCTGAAGAAATCCCCGTAGATGAGAGGTTGGGTAATGGACCCAAGATTGTTTGATGTAAATATGACTCGTTATTGTCTTGTCATGGTTGATAATAAGTAGAAATGGATGAGCTCCAAATTTGTCCCCTTATGGTGAAATCTCTCACGAGAAAACGCTTTGTGGATTGAGTTATCCTAGAAGTATGGTTAGAGGACCCATGCTTATTTGTGGAATAATGAGATAAAGTTGAATTAAATTTTCATTTAAACTATCATATATGGCTATTTCTTGTCATTCCATTTCCGATGGTATGTGGAACATCACATAACTCCTCACGATTAGAGAGTTATGGCCATGAGAAGATGGAGAACCCAGGTTTGGGTAATGGACCCAAGTTTTTTTGATCAGTAATGGTATGAGTTTTGATATATTTTCAAATAATACTATTCTATATGGATGGTACATGTCATTCCATTTCTGGTGGTATGTGGAATGTCACATAATTCCTCACGGTTTGAGAGTTATGGCCTTACGAAGTTGGAGGACCCTCTTATGTCATCTAGAAGCCCCAAAAGGTCAAAGTAGTCAAAGTGGTTTAAGATATTTTAGAAGGTAAATAATAAAGTGAATTTATGAGTGTACTATAA
>SNQJ01S0027744.1:19797-48721 GCA_010110895.2 Picea sitchensis
GCCTTACGAAGTTGGAGGACCCTCTTATGTCATCTAGAAGCCCCAAAAGGTCAAAGTAGTCAAAGTGGTTTAAGAGATTTTAGAAGGTAAATAATAAAGTTAATTGATGAGTGTACTATAATTCAAAGTGAATACAAAATAAAGTATTTAAATAATAAATTTAATGGAGAAATTAGAAGTGGGTTAACCCTAAAATAAAGAAAGTGGGCAAAGTGACCTGGAAGATGTTTTTAAGGAAGCTACTTGGAGAGTATAAATAAGAGGAAAGGCTCTCTCATTTTAGACACACTTGATCATATTCAATACCTATAGGTTTCTGAGGTAACCAAAGGATATATAAGCCAAATTTATTAGAGAAGGTGAAGAAAAGAAGGCCGGAATTCAAGGAAGGATAAATTCTTTTGGTGATGCTTTCTAAGGTATGTTATTTATAGGTAATCTCACCATTTTTGCAATAACTTTTTTTATAGAATGATTCAGATGGTGAAATTTGTATTACATTGAGGAAACATATCCATGTATCTTTGGTAAAAAATTCATCTTGTGAGTCTTCATATTTTTTTATTTACACTACGTGGAAAATAGGGTTTTTGGCTAGTCCTGAAACTAGTCAAAAACAAGTGTTTTGGGTAAAAACGTCATAACTTATTCATAACAGATCCAAATTCATTAAGACAAAATGTTTTGGTTAGAGTATATTTTGTAGTATTCTTTGTAACAATTTTTGATTGATTCAACAAATATTTTGTGCGGGGCACGCTATACAAGGTCACTCTCTAGAATAAGCCAAAATTCAACAAGGTATGCCATTTTTTTTATAACTACCTTTTATGAGAGGTTACAAGTAGTGACACCTAGAGGAATTGCATAAAAAACACTGAAGAACATTGTATAGTAGTTTCAAATCTTTATTCATTACAGGTACAAAGTTATGATTATTTCAAGTTAGGGTTGTTTACTAATCCAAAACTAGTCACGTGAGACTAAAGAAAAGTGTAAATTCTAGTCTCTTGTTGTTTAAATTTAAGGAAGGTTTGAAGGTATGTGATCATATACACCAAGTCTATTAAAGAGTTATAAATCATATTTGGATGATAAAATTGATGAGGGATTTTGGTTGAGGTACAAGTTGGGTACATGGTTGAGACAAGTAGCTGATGAGTTGGCACATAGATGAGGTGTATAGTTGATGATGTTAGTACATATTGATGAGTCATAGTTGATGAGTAGTTGACACATGATTGTTTGCACTTGTTTATGGTACAGGTTGATTACATATTGTTTGGTACAGGTTGGTGCATGGTTGATGCACTTGTTTATGGTACAGGTTGGTGAATGGTTGATGCACTTGTTTATGGTACAGGTTGATTACAAATTGAGGTACAGGTTGATGCATGGTTCATGTCTATTGGTATAGTTTTACAATGGTATATATTACAGTGATAGTGTGAAAGTGGTTCCATCATTCTACTTCTACTTCAGGGTGGTTGGACGGGGAAAGGACAGGTGGTTGTAGCCACCTTCTGGTTGTAGTTGGAGAACATAGGGGATTGTAGCCTCCTTCTAGTTGTAGAAATAGAATTAGGGAGTTGGAGCTTCCCTCAGGTTGTATCCTAAGAAACTAGGGGGTTGGATCCTCCTTCCAGTTGCAGCTGGAAAACAAAGGAAGTTGGTGCTTCCAATGAATGTAATTCTTCAAGACATATAAAAAAAATCGTTTCGTGGTTTTCTCCCGATTTGGGTTTCCACGTAAAACACTGGTGTACTTTGTATGTGTGTGATTGTTCATTTCTTATTGTTAATTATTGGATAATAAATCTAAATTGATATAACACTTGGATTATTTGAAGAAAAAGGATAATAATTACCCTATTACTGAATCACCCCTCTTCTTAGTAATCCAACAATCGGTATCAGAGCAGGTTCTTTCAGAAATCAATTTAACCACTGAAAGGTAGATCATGGAGAGTACCAACTTGTATAAAAATGGAATACCATAGTTTGATTGACAAAAGTATGCTTTGTGGAGCATAAGGATGAAGACATATATACAAACACATGGATTTCAAGTTTGGTAATCAATTGTAGATGGATACATAGCCGATCTGGATTTTGTGAGTAGAATGAAATGACTATAGATTATTAACAATTTATTAACACAAAATAATAGAGATACGGTAAAACTGGTTTTCTATTCAATAAGGAAATAAGTTGAAACTGTAAAATGCAGCGGAAACAAGCTTGTTGGAATGGTGGCGGCTTATCTCTGAGAAGAGATGTGACGGCTGCGCTCATTCGAAAGAATATGATTACAATGAGGCTCTGAAGGCATTTTTACAATAAAGAGGAATTCAAAAAACCCTAGACATCCAAAAACCTAACCCTAGGAGATGAAGTGTCAAAATTGATGTGGGCCCCATTTGGGTAAGTTAGTACATCAACTTCTCGGGGTCGTAACTTTTGCATACAATCTTCGTTTTAGGCGTATGTCAGCCCGTTGGAAAGGTATCATCAAGGAGATTCATATTGGTAGCTGAATAATGAATTTGGATATCATTGAGAGTATCAATCCCAAAAAACCTTCATTTATGCCCTTAAAATGGCCCCAAAAGTTAAAACTGCTAAAAATTGTAAATTGTCAAAATTGTCAGAAAATTGTTTTGAGCCAGTTGGAAAAAGTGGGTGGCCACCGACATCTACCTGCATCAATTCTCCCTCATTAATAATAAATGGTCTCCATTGAATTAAGTTCCCCCATTATATGAGGAAATTTATATTGAATTTGGCCTTAGGTGAGCCACTTGCCTTGGTGCAGGAGCTTCCCTGCTTTGACGACTCATTAAAGCTAGATCCTTTGTTGTTGAGTGCCCTTGATCTATGTGTCCATAATATGATTGTTGGATTCCTGTTGTATGCAGTTGGGTTTGAGCTCTGTTAGTGTGAGCTTCTCTTCTAGATCTGAGGTGTCTAATAATGGTGGTAAATAAGGGCAAAGGAGATCCAGGTTTAACGTTGGGTGTAGGCCAAGGAAAGGAGGAATGTTAAGCTTAAAAGAAGTATCCCCCATGACCTTGGTGATGGTGTATGGCCCATAAAAGAGTGGGTGAAGCTTCCGATGGGCTCCTGTAAGGCATTATTTATGCAAGTGCAACCAAACTTTGTCACCCACCTGAAACTTATGTGGCACCTGATGTTGATCATGGGGTTCCTTTTACTTGTCATTGGACTTTTGTATGATATCATGAATCTATTGGTGGATGTTTTGGCTCTTCTCAATGAACCGGGTGGCTTTGTCATCTTTAGTTGTAGCAGGAGATGAGTCGGTCGAGGTGACCACAAGGGGAAGTGCAACATCTATGGGACCCAATGGTTGGAATCCCAAACCCACCTGAAAGGGGTTGTGTTCGATTGAGCTATGTAGGGCTTGGTTGTAGCTATGTTCGACATAGAGAAGGCTCTCATCCCATGTGTGAGGGTGATTTTAATTATACATGCAAAGGATATGCACAATCATTTGATTGACGACCCTGGTTTGGCCATCTGTCCGGGGGTGGAAGGTCGTGGATTTGGTGCGCTTGGTGTCTAGCAGTGACCATAGGCTCGACCAGAATGTGTTGAGAAATCGACTGTCTCGATATGAGACAATGGTTTGTGGGATTCCAAAATTTACCCAGATTTGTTCAAAGAAGAGCTTGGAAGTGGCCTCTACTATGATGTTCTTCTTACAGGCAACCAGAATCACCATATTATAAAAGCGATCAAAAACCACAAAAAAACAGTCATTTCCCCACTTGTTGGACTGGAGGCCTAACATGTAGTCCATTGAAATGGATTCGTATGGCCTGACAGGAGTAGGAAGAGGGGTGTGAAGGCCTTGTTTCTTAGTGGTCAGTTTGGTAATAGCACAGGCAGTGCAGGACTTGATATACTTGCTGACCTCCTGTTGAAGTTTTGGCTAGTAGAAATGTTTTTGTAGCATCACCACCATCATTTTGATGCCAAAATGTCCTGCCACCCGACTATAGTGGGCTTCCTAGATCAACATCGCTCGCTCGCTTGATGGAACATGGATATGGCCCAGACTACACAAGAACCCATCCTAAAGATGGAAACTATTGACAACTGTGTTTGCACCCAACATTTGGTAGGTGGTGGCGAAGTTAGGGTTTGTCTCATAGAGTTGGGGCCATCCAAAGGTCTCATGGCTGCAAGATTCTAGCACCGTGGTGAGTGCCATGAATGGCGGTCTACTGAGGAAATCAATTATTTGATTGGTGCTTCATGTTTTATACTTGATGTTGAGGATGAATTGCTGCAAGTATGTGGACCACTTTTGATGGCGATCATTATACAATTTTTCTTGTGTCTGCATGAACTGTAGTGGCCTATGATCAGTGTGGATGACTGTCTCCTTCCCAAGAATGTAATGTCTCCACTGGAAGTAGGCTTGCACAATGGAGTACATTTCTTTGTCGTAAGTAGGGTACTTACATATAACATCTGATAGTGTCTCCCTATGATAGGCCACAGGGTGGTTGTGCTGAGTGAGAATGGTGCCCACTGCATAGTCTGAAGCAACTGTCTCGATCTCAAAGAGTTATTGAAGGTTTGGTAGTGAAAGTACTGGGGCTAAACACAAGCGCTGCTTCAAATCATCGAATGCTTGTTGTTGGGACCGACCCCATGCAAATTTTTCCTTACCACCACCCCTGGTTATTTGGCTAAGGGGCCATGCAATATGGGAGAATCCCAACACAAACCTACGGTAGATATTGGAAAGTCCCAAGAAGCTATGAAGCTCAGTGAGTGTGGTTGGGGCTGGCCAGTCACGGATGAATTGGATCTTGGCTGGATCCACATGTACACTATGTTGATCAATTATGTAGCCCAAGTAATGGAACCTGTCCATGTCGAAGGAGCATTTTTCCACGTTGGCATATAGCTTGTGTTGTCATAGGGTGTGCATAACCTATTGAATATGATGCAAGTGTTTGGCCCAAGTCTTGTTGTAAATGAGAATTTCATCCAGATACACCGCTTAAAAAGTATTGGTGAATGGTCACAGGATATCTTACATCATCCTCATGAAAATGGTTGGATCATTTGTCAAACCAAAGGGCATGACTAACGATTCAAAAACGCCTTCCGTTGACTTGAAGGCAGTTTTCCTTACATTTGTCTATTCTATTGGGACTTGGTGGTAGCCAGACTTCAGATCAATCTTACTGAAGTATTTGTCCTACGTGAGTTGATCAAGGAGGTCGTCGATTCAGGGAATCGGGTACCGGTTTCTAACTGTGATTTTATTATCCCAGTAATCAATGTAGAGTCGCCATGTTCCATCTTTCTTCTGTACCAGCATGATTGGGCTCCCACAAGGTGATGAGCTGGGACAGATGTTCCCCTTGTGGAGTAGTTCTTGGATCTGTCGCTTGATCTCCTCATTATCTAACAAAGAGAGGTGATAGACTGGCCCATTGGGAAGTGATACGCCCACGGTTAGATTGATGGGGTGCTTGACCTCACAGTGCAGAGGTACCCTGGTAGGTGAGGAGAAGATATCTGAGTATTCTTCCACGACCTTATCTACTTGCTTCCGCTGTGTGGAGAGTTCAATCGCAGAGACCTTGGATGTGGCTGTGATCTTTCACTTATTCTAAGAGAGAATCTTGAAGAAGACAAACTTCCCCATCTAAGAGATGACCTTACTGCATTGCTTAGTAGAGATCAAGGAATTATCACTAGGTGGGACTACCTCGGGTATCCTATACAATTTCCTGTTCAAAGTAATAATAACACTATGAGGCCTATACTCATATACAACATGACGTTTCCATAAATAAGGTTGGCCCAAAAGAACATCAAAAACTTCGAGAGGAGAAACATCACACAATACCTCATCTTTGAAGGGATTGATGTCGTATGACAGTCGACACTGTTGGCTGACACGGAGATCACTTCCTTGGCAGAGACATCCAATGGTGTAGGGTTGTGGGTGCGGTGTTGTCGGCAAGGCTAGCTGCTTGATGACCTTTTCTAGGATGAGGTTCTTCTGGCTACCGTTATCCACAATGAAGTGCAGCAGGGTGCCTTTTACCCACATCTTTGAATGGAAGAGGCGTTCTCCTTCTTCTAGCTCATCTGGTTCACCAGGATGGATCTTGGTGGTAGAAATAGTGGAAATGGGTTCCGCGTCAATGATCCGTCTTCCCCTTTCTGGTTCTAGCTCAAAGTCTCAACTCACATCTAATTCAAGGGCTTTCAATTCGTCCACCAGCAACTGCTTTGAGCGGAAGTCAATAGTGTTATGCCAAGGGATCTTATGGAAGTCACACCACTTCCTCGTATCTTTTTGTGTCTTTTGGTGTCCTTATTTGCTTGCGGTTTGGACTGGTTTTTCTGATACTGTCCATCTTTTCTCTGTCCTTTTTTCTATGGGTTGGGGCTGCCCTTTCCTGTCTTTTGTTGTGCGGGGTTCCCATGCCTAGATTGTCGTGTATTTTGTTTGATCTTCTACTCAATTTTGACGACATATCAGTAGGTTGCGTCCAAGGATGAGATGTCCAAAAATTTCATTTCAGTCTGGATGTATCTATGTATAGCAGCACGTTACTTGAGCACTAGATGTCACTCTGAATCTTTGATACCCAACTTGGTGCGCAAGGTATGAAATATATTCATGAAATCTGGCATTGCTTGGTCTCTTTCTTGCCGCAGTGTGGTCCATTTGGTATACAAGTTGGCATAACTTAAGAAAGGGTATTATTGTTCCTTAATAACATTCCTAAAGGAATCCCAGGTGGCCATGACTGTAAATAATGAGGGTTCCTCTTTTTTCATTTTTCTCACAGAAGGTTTCCGACCAATCTTTGACATGGGGAATGACTTTGAGGAGCGCAAAAGTAATCTTTTCTCTATTCAAAATGTTATGGATAGAAAAATACCCTTCTATTAGATTCAACCACTTTTCTAAAGCATCTGTGTCTATCTGACCTTCAAATATAAAAATATCAAAGTTTATTTGGACCTTGAATGGGGTGGCACCTTCGCTTGAAGAATATGTGTCGCCTGTTGGTAGTCGACAAAGGATTTGTGCGAAATTATCCATCATCTCGTTCCTTTGTTGTGTGAGGGCTTCCTAAATCAATAGTTTGAAAGGATCTCCTGTCCCATCATATTTATTTTCTCCTACCATGAGAGGTCTCTTGGGTGTGTGAGAGTTTTTGTCCTAAAGAGAAACAAGTTCGAGACCCAACTCTTTGTACTCTGACCTCGTTGGAGACATGCATTAAGACGACAAGGAGCAGACCGCCTTGATACCACTGATCTAGATTTTATGAGCATAAACAAATTACTACAGATTATTAACAGTTTCTTAACAAAAAATAATAGAGATACAATAACATTGGTTTTCTATTCAATAAGGAAATAAGCTGTAACTGTAAAATGTAGTGGAAACAAGCTTGGTGGAATGGTGGCAGCTTATCTTTGAGAAGATATGTGACGGTTGTGCTCATTCGAAAAAAAATGATTACAATGAGGCTCTAAAGGCATTTTTACAATAAACAGGAATGCCAAAAACCCTATACACCCAAAAACCTAACCCTAGGAGATGAAGTGTCAAAATTCATGTGGGCCCTATTTGGGTAAGTTAGTACATCAACTTCCCGGGGTCATAACGTTTGCATACAATCTCCGTTTTAGGTGTATGATATCCCATTGGAAAGGTATCATTGAGGAGATTCATTCTTTGGGCTCAATCATGCCTTAGGATATCATTGAGAATCTCAATCCATAAAAACCTTCATTTAGGCCCTCAAAATGGCCCCAAAAGTTAAAACTGTTAAAAATAGTAAATTGCCAAAATTGTCAGAAATTGTTTTTGAGCCAGTTGGAAAAGGTGGGTGGCCACCGATATCCACCTGGATCAACAACACCAACAGATCCACCAAAAAATGACAAAGCAGTGAAACTCGGTGAGAATAATTCCAAATCCAAAAATGCACTTTTGAATGGTCTCACTGATACAGTATTCACCAAAGTTGCACATTGTAGATCCGCTAAAGAGATTTGGGACAAACTTCAAAATATTTATGAATGAGATAAAAAAGTCAAAGAAACAAAGCTTCAAACTTACAGAGGTCAGTTTGAACAACTAAAAATGAAGGAAGATGAGAATATTGCAGCCTACTTCTTATAAGTCGATGAAACAATGAATGGAATCATAGGATTGGGAGAAGAAATTGAATAATCTGTAATTGTTCAAGAGGTACTAAGATCTCTTCTTATGATATTTAACCCTAATATATCAGCACTAGAATAGATATTGTATCTAAACTCAATAAGCATGGATGAACTTCATGGAATCTTCACAGCATATGAAATGAGAATTGAATAGGAAAATCCATATGTAAAAGAAACAACCTTCAAAGAATCCAAAAGATAAAAGAAAAATAAAAAGGAAGAAGAATAATATAGCAACAATAGTGACATATCTAAAGATGATGAAAAAGTGGCCAACTTCGTCAAAGGAATGAACAAGGGAACCATTAGTACATATAGAGGTAAGCTTCCTTTAATTTGTTTTAATTGTGATGGTATTGGTCATTTTGGTAACAAATGTCCTCATAATAAAAAGAGAAATGATGAAAGTTACTCAAAAGACAAACACACATATAAAGAAAAAATAACTACAAAAAAAGTTTTCAAGAAAAGTTTATGCACCTAGGAAGACATCTCATCATCAGATGAAAATGAAGTCAGTGACAATGAGACAAGAAGAGTTGTATTCATGGAAGTAAAAGACTCTGACAAAGAAGACTCCGAAGAAGAATATGAAGAAGTTGAAGAATAATATGAAGAATTCAAAGAAGAAATTGAAGAAGCATAAGTTGACTATCGAGAAGAATTAATGTGTGCCATAGAAGTTATCAGAAGAGAAAAGAAGAAAAACAAGAAAATACAAGCAAAACTAGACAAGAAAAAGGATACTCGAGAACTAGAACAAATGGTCACAAAATTGAAGGTTCAAATAGAAGAAGATAAAATAATTGATGAAGCACTCAAACAAAAATCTAGAAGAAAAGGGTAGGATCATTCGAAACTTGGAAGTAGAGATTGTCGCACTAAGAAAGGATATTCAAAAGAAAAATATGCAGAATAGCTCAAAAGTTCTGGATGACATTATCAGTAGTCAAAAATATCATCTTGACATGTCCAGACTTAGATACAATTAGACAGAAAAGGGATCAAGCTCCAAAACATATCCAAAAATTTATGGAGAAACAATCAAAGGGGATATGAAGATATACAAGGAACATTAGAGGGACACTCCTCCACCAAGAAGATTCAGATTTTAGAATCAACAATAGAAATATAGGCCTTAGGAAGACGAATGATTCATAAGAGCACCTCCTTTCGGAAGATATTAAACTCTCGGGTATCAAACTATATTTTTTGGTTTATGTTATGCATGTAATAATTTTGGACATAAAGCTGTGAATTGCAGAGCTAACAAAAAGACCAATAACAACTTTGAGTGTCATACACAAAGGTGTTATTCAAGAAGACCTAGTGAAACATAGAGAAGAAGTTAGAACATGTTTGAATCTTTGAGCATTGAAGTGGAATGTTACAAATGTAAAAATTTTAGACACGTGGCCAAAGATTGCAAAATGACAGTCCTTCCTAAATAACCTCAACAAGATAACAACAGGCACAGACAGGAACCTCAGAAAATGACATGGATAAGAAAGCAAGATCAATATAGCAATGAAGAATGCACAATTTCTCTAACAACTAAGCAGAAGAAACACGGTTGGTATGTTGACAGTGGATGTTCAAAACACATGACAGGTGATAGAGATGAGTTTCTTACATTATGAAAGGAAAGAAATGGATCAGTCTCCTTTGGAAATGATGATTTAACCAAAATCATTGGAAAAGACAGTTTGAATTGGGAACAAGAATGAAAAGGAAGAAAATGTTTTACTAGTAGAATATATGAAACATAATCTTCTAAGTGTGAGTCAAATTTGTGACCAAAGTCATAGAGTTACTTTCGATTCACAAAAGTGTGAGACAAGAAAAGAAGGTTCAGGGAAATCGGTTGCTACAACTGTAAGAACTTCAAGCAACATATATGTGTTAAGTGAAATTGGAAATGAAAAGTGTTATCTAGGAAAGGAAGATGAAAGTTGGCTATGGAATAGAAGAATGGGGCACATACATTTTGATAACCTTATCAAAGTCAGAAAAAGAGAATCAGTCATAGAAATGCCCCAGATCATGAAACAAAGCAACACTTTATGCAAGCATTGTCAACAAGGAAATCAAACAAAGACTAGGTTTAAATCAAAGGAATATTCAACGGCAATACCACTAGAAATTGTGCATACTGATCTAGTTGGACCACCTAAAACAAAGGTATTAAAAGGTGAGAAATACTTCATGTTATTAGTTGATGATTATACAAGAATGACTGTAGTTTGCTTTGTCAAGAATAAGTCAGAAGATTTTGAAAACTTCAAGATCTGCAAGGAAATGGTTGAAAATGAAATGGATTCAAAAATAAAATGATTGAGATCTGATAATGGAGGAGAGTTCACCTCGAAGGAATTTATGGACTACTGCAACAATCATGGAATAAAAATACAATTCTCCGTTGCTAGGACACCTCAACAGAATGGAGTTGTTGAAAGAAAGAACATGACAGTACAGGAAATGGCTCAAACATTGTTAATGGATTCGAAATTGACAGATATTGTTTTGACACAGGTAGTGCATACAACAGTTCACATTCAAAACAGAGTAATTCTGAGAAACAACATTGACAAAAATCCTTATGAACTATGGAAAGGAAGACTAGCAAATGTAAAGAAATTCACAGTTTTTGAAAGAAAGTGCTATATCAAAAGAGAAGATGGCAAAATGGGAAAGGTTGATTCTCGTGTGGAAAAAGGAGTATTTGTTGGTTACTCAAGTACAAGGAAAGAATACAAGTGTTATAATATAAGATTGAACAAAGTTTTGGAAAGGATCAACGTAACAATTGATGAAACAAACAAACCAGAATCAAAGGAAGAAAATGAATCAATGAAATAGCCCTTAGAAGAAGAAGCAGAAGATGAAAAAGAAGTAGAAGAGGAAGATGAAGAGAATCCGATAGAAGAAGAAGAGAAATTTTAGCAAGTGTCTCCAAATAAACCCAGTAAACGAGTATAGAAGAATCATCCTTCAGATCAGATTATCGAAAACAAAGATGCATGAATTGAGACTAGAAGAAGAATTTGTTCACCAGAACAAACACACCTAGAACTCTTATCTACAATTGAACCAAACTTTTTTGAAGAAGCGAGCAAGGATGAATCTTGGAATAGGGCCATGGATGAAGAATTGGATCAAATAGAGAAAAACGACACTTGGAAACTGGTTCCAAGACCAAAGAATAAGAATGTGATCGACACAAAGTGGGTCTTTAGGAATAAATTGAATGAATATGGACAGGTTACAAGGAACAAAGCTAGATTGGTATGTAAAGGATATGCACAGGTTGAAGGAAGAGAAATTTGCCCCAGTTACCAGAATGGAAGCAATCTGTTTTCTTTTAGCTTATTCATGCTCCAAAAATATTAAAATGTATCAAATGGACGTAAAATCAGCTTTTCTGAATGGGGAACTTGAAGAAGAAGTCTACATTGAACAACCAGAATGATTTCAGTTGTCAGAAAAGATAGATTATGTGTGTAAATTAAAAAAGGCCTTGTATGGTCTAAAACAGGCTCCTAGAGCATGGTACTCTAGACTGGATAAGTATCTGTAGCAGGCAAGGTTTATAAAAGGAATGGCAAACAACAAACTCTACATCAACGTAAGTCAAGGTAATATTTTATTAATTGAAGTTTATATTGATGATATTATTTTTGGTAATGATGATGACAGGTTAAGCCAGAAATTTGAAAAAGATATGCATAATGAATTTTAAAGTCGTTACTTGGAGAACTATCCTTCTTTATGGGACTTCAGATGCGCCAAAGCAACAAAGGAATTTTTATTTCTCAAACCAATTATATTAGAGAAATTCTAAAAAGGTTCAGTATGGAAGATTTATTTCTCAAACCAATTATATTATAGAAATGATAAAATGGTTCGGTATAGAAGATTGCAAGCTAGTTATCACTCCCATGCAAACCAGTTGCAAGTTGAGAAAATGTGATGATTTGAAGTCTACAGATCAGAGGCAATATAGGTCAATGATTGATATCCTACTATATGTGACAACATCCATACCATATGTAATGAAGGTAGTTGGACAGGTGGCACGATTTCAAGCAACACCAAAGAAATCACATTTATTAATAGTGAATAGGATTTTCAGATATCTCAAAGGAACAAAAGATTTTGAATTATGGTATCCAAAATGAAATTATCTATCACTTATTGCCTACACATATGCATATTGGGCAGGTTGTATTGATGACCAATGAAGCACTAGTGGAGCAATATTCTACTTGGGTGAATGTTTAGTATCATGGCTAAGCAAGAAACAATCATCAATATCCTTATTTAGAGCCGAGGTAGAGTACATTGTAGCAACATCATGTTTTACACAGGTTCTTTGGATGAAACAAACTCTGACAAATATACATGTTGAGTATGATGAGTCCATTCCAATCTATTGTGATAATATAAGCGCCATCAATATATGAAAGAATCCAGTAATTCACTCCAAGACAAAGCACATTCCAATCAAGTATCACTTTTTACAAGAACAAGTTGTAGAAAAGAACATCAGAGTTGAGTATGTGGGCAAAAAATAACAAGTGGCAGACATCTTTACAAAACCACTTCCATGGGAAGTCTTTGAGTATCTTCGCCAGAGGCTCGGAGTTATTTCTACTCCAAAATGAATTATTTTGAATGCTTATCTTATATGTCTTATATATACATGAGGAAGAACCATAAGAAGACAGTTTAGTCATAGGGAGAAGCCCCGGATGGAAATATACCTTTGCCATTGATAACAAAGGGGGAGATATTTATCGTATGCAGAGGACAAAGGCATGGTTCCTGTGGGAGCAGATTTATCATATCTAAAGGAAATAGGCATGGTTCCAGGGGGAGCATGAGTTATATGATTTCATTATTTCATTAGAGTGTTGACATCAATGCCAAAGGGGGATACTGTTGATTAAGGTTGGTTGTCATTGATGTCAACCCTTGAAGAAATCCTCGTAGCACAAAGGTTGGGTAATGGACCCAATATTGTTTGATGTAAATATCACTCTTTATTGTCTTGTCATGGTTTATAATAAGTAGAAATGGATGAACTCCAAAGTGGTCCCCTTATGGTAAAAGCCATCACAGGAAGACGCTTTGCAGATTGAGTTATCCTAGAAGTATGGTTAGAGAACCCATGGTTATTTTTGGAATAAGGAGACGAAGGTTAGTGAATTTGAAATTGAAACTATCCTAGATGGATAGTTCATTTCATTCCAATTCCGGTGGTATGTGGAACGTCACATAATTCTTCACGGTTAGAGAGTTATGGGGATGAGAAGTTGGAGAACCCAGGTTTGGGTAATGGAACCAAGTTTGTTTGATGGAGAATTGTATGAGTTTTGACATATTTTCAGGAAATACTATTCTATATGGATGGTAAATTTCATTCCATTTCTAATGGTATGTGGAAATTCACATAACTCCTCATGGTTTGAGAGTTATGGCCTTACGAAGTTGGAGGACCCGCTTATGTCATCTAGAAGCCCCAAAAGGTCAAAGTAGTCAAAGTGGTTTAAGAGATTTTACAAGGTAAATAATAAAGTGAATTTATGAGTGTACTATAATTCAAAGTGAATACAAAATAAATTATGTAAATAATAAATTTAATGGAGAAATTAGAAGTGGGTTAACCCTAAAATAAGGAAAGTGGGCAAAGTGACCTAGAAGATGTTTTTAGGGGAGCTACTTGGAGAGTATAAATAAGAGGCAAGGCTCTCTCATTTTAGACACACTTGAGAACATTGAATACCTATAGGTTTTGGAGGTAAACAAAGGATATCTAAGCCAAATTTATGAGGGAATGTGAAGAAAAGAAGGCCGGAATTCAAGGGAGGATAAATTCTTTTGATGATGCTTTCTAAGGTATGTTATTTACAGGTCATCTCACCATTTTCACAATAACATTTCTTCTAGAATGATCCAGAACATGAAATTTCTATGCCATTGCGTAAACATATCCAGGTATATTTTTTAAAAAATTCATGTTGTGGGTCGTTATATCTTTTGAGTTACACTCCATGGAATATAGGGTTTGTGGCTAGTCCTGAAACTAGTCAAAAACAGGTGTTTTGGGTAAAAACATCAAAACTTCTTCATAACAGATCAAAATTCAGTAAGACAAAATGTGTTGGTTAGAGTATAGTCTGTAGTATTCTTTGTAACAGTTTCATATCGATTAAAAAAATATTCTATGCAGGGAATTCTCTACAAGGTCGCTCTCTAGAATAAGCCAGAATTCAGAAAGGTATGCCATTTTTTCAATAACTACTTTTTTGAAATGTTAAAAGTAGTGACACTTGGAGGAATTGCATAAAACAAATTCAAGAACAATGTGTATCAGTTTGAGATATGTATTCATTACAGGTACAAATATATGATTATTTCAAGTTAGGGTCGTTGACTAATCGAAAACTAGTCATGTGAGACTAAAGAAAAGTGTAAATGCTAGTCTCTTGTTGTTGAAAGTTAAGGAAGGTTTGCAGTTATGTGATCATATACACTGGGTCTATTACAGAGTTATAAATTATATTTGGATGATGAAATTGATGATGGATTTTGGTTGAGGTACAAGTTGGGTACATGGTTGAGACAAGTAGTTGATGAGTTGGCACATACATGAGGTGTACAGTTGATGATTTTGGTACATATTGATGATTCATAGTTGATAAGTAGTTGAAACATGATTGGTACATACTTGGAACATGGTTAGTTTCACTTTTTTATGGTATAGGTTGGTTATAGATTGTTTGGTACAGGTTGGTG
Source organism: Picea sitchensis (assembly GCA_010110895.2). Lineage (NCBI taxonomy): Eukaryota > Viridiplantae > Streptophyta > Pinopsida > Pinales > Pinaceae > Picea > Picea sitchensis. The sequence continues at coordinate 34,840 of SNQJ01S0027744.1, forward strand.
CATGGTTGATGCACTTGTTTATAGTACAGGTTGATTACAGGTTGAGGTACATGTTGATGCATGGTTGATGCATGGTTTAGTTTTATTGGTACATGTTTAAAATGGTATATCTCACAGTGATAGTGTGAAAGTGGTTCCATAATTCTACTTCTACTTCAAGGCAATTGGACGGGGTAAGGACAAGTGGTTGTAGCTACCTTCCGGTTGTAACTGGAGAACATAGAGGGTTGTAGCCTACTTCTGGTTGTAGCCACAGAATTGGAGAGTTGGAGCTTCCCTCAAGCTATAGCCTTAGAAACTAGGGGATTGGAGCATCCTTCCAGTTGCAGCTGGAGAAAAAAGGAAGTTGGTGCTTCCAATGAATGTAGTTCTTCAAGACATATAAGAAAATTCATTATGTGGTTTTCTCCCGATTTTGGTTTCCACGTAAAACAATGGTGTACTCTGTGTGTGTGTGATTGTTCATTTCTTATTGCTCATCATTAGATAATAATTCTACATTGATATAACACTTGGATTATTTGAAGTAAAAGGATTATAATTACACTATTACTGATTCACCCCCCCCTCTCAGTAATCCAACAATTCTTTCATTCTACAGTTCCATTCTACTAAAAGGTATGAGGAACCAACCACTAGTAGCCAATACCAAATTGAACCAGGTATTATTCAAAAGGTCAACTCACACACTCACCACCTATTTATGATCTCAAACACTTGACAAGTTGACCACATTGATTTTCAACAGAGGCCCTGAATTTTATGAACTTTTAAAAGACAAGATTCTTATTTATCATAAAATAAAACCAAGTGAAATGAGAGATATCATCAATGAAAGTAAATACATACCTTCCACCTACTAAGGAAGGTATATTGATGTAGCAGAGATCATTATGAACAAACTACAAGAGCTTTTTTGCTTGTCAGGATTTTCCATAATCAAAAGGTATCTAATGATGATTTCCCATTACAAATCCTTTACAAAGTCCTTCAGGGGGGGGGGAATGGGGTTTAGTTATAACAACAATCATTTTCTATGTGGTCATCAAATGAAAACTTAAAAAATTTAGGTATCCAAGTGGTTCATTCCGAATTGAACTTCAATCATTATTGTTAGCAACAAGAGTAGTCATTTCATGGTAGTTTTGGGTCGATTCATATCACAAAACTTATACAAAACATCCTTCAGGTCGAGAAACCCTCCAATGATAATCAACCAAACTTTATTCAAATATTATACAAGGAACTGATTTGGAAAAAAAATCCACAATATTACTTGTCTATGTTAATTCAGAGACTAAAAATAAATTGACCCTAAGGTTCAACACATGATAGATGTTGACAATCTTCCTATGTCGACAGGGAACTTCACCACAACCAAAAACATTAAGAAAAAATTCATCAAAAATATATATATTTATCTTCACAACTTTATCTAAGGATGTGAACAAGGAAGTGTTCTTATCCATATGATGAGTACACCCATAATCGATTACCCATTCATCATGTTTAGAATCAGATACCAATGCTTGATAAGTTCCGATTTGGAAGGCAAAATTATCAATGAACTCGATATCATCTCTCTTCTTGTAATATAATTTCTCCAAATGTTAATTCTTTCTGCAATACTCATATGTCTTTTTCTTTCGATTCTTATGGGTTGCATATATCTACCCTTTAGTATTATGGTCGAGGCATGTTGGTTTCTATATAGGGGTATCAAACCATCTTATTTCCTTTTCATTCAACTTTTCCTTTCTCTTTACCAAGTGAGATTGGTGTTTTCTACCAATATTTCCTTCATCAAGAAATCCAAGATGATTAGTGATCAGTAAGCCACAAAAAACATCAAAGGTGTTATCCTTACCATATTCCTTTCGTTCCTACCAATTAGTGTGGAAATATGAAATGGACATGTTGAATTGTGTTCTCATATTCATTAGGACATGCTCAATGATTTGTCCATATTTTTTATGTAATTCTTTCCACGTTCTCCCAGTTTCAACTGCACTTCATTCACGTGCACCAAACAGTCCTCAATTCTGTTGAAATAATGAGGATCAATAGAGATCAACTCTTTCTCCAACTACATTAACCATATTTCATCGACTCTATAAAATATTGACTCTGTATTATTCCAAACTTGATGAGGGAAATGGATTCCTCTAATGTAAAAATGAATCTCCCATGAGATATGGGTCATGATGACCCCCACGCCCTCATATTTCATCTCATCAACAACATTTTCTTCCTGATTAGCTACTGGATATAGAATTACAATCTTCATAGATTTCCATGGCCCTTTAATTTCAATAGGGTTTCCATGTTTGGTGTCAATACAATATAATTTGATCCACTCAAAACTATAGGATCAATATTTGAAGAGATATTTGATATTTATACATGTTTGATCTACTTGAATAAATAAGAGTCATCAAATAATCGACCCAGAGTCAATGACACAATAGATTTTATTCAGCACGATTTGTGGACAATATGTGAGTTCTAAACCATCATCTCTAATACCATGTTGGGTATTGGATGTAACCTAATATGAAACAAATAAACAAAAATTCATATAGTCAAAGAGAAATAACCTTCATATAAATAGTTGGTCGTGTCTAAAGACACCATTACAACACTTAAGAACATCAACACATTGTTAGTAGAAAATCACAATTCATGTTGAGCATCTTCACACATGTTTAATTCACAATATTGTACACTTATACTTGTTAATAGTGACCAATTGGGTCTGATATTTATAACTTCAAGATCTAACCAACTTCCTTGGAATCATGAATATCTTGTCCACATACAACCGTTAGTGGTTAGATTTGAATCAATCAAATCCATGTTCTTTAGTTGTCTTAACTGGGATTCTCAACCCAATCGTCCATGATTTTAACTCATTATCTATTTCTCCGTAGATTGATCCACTAACTAATTGGATTTGATTATTTTTCGACTTTCCGACCGACAGGATTGTCAACTACTCAACCAACTAATCTAGATATTTGGTTGATCACTTAAATGTTTTTTTCTAGATGTAGCTTGATCACTCAGTCAACTGATTCGGGTAGAAGTGCGATGAACCAACACAACCTAAGGTTCCAACATTCTTCTTAGTGTGTGATTTCATGAAAAGTAGAAATAAACTTTGAAACAATTGTGTTGTCCATAATTATGGGCCAATAAAAACATAAACAAAGAAAATAATTTTGTATGGACGACAAAAATATCATTTAGAGAAAAAGATAAAAACATTCATTCCCACAAAGTATGAGTTGAAATACTAATAGAAATTGTGTATGAAAGGAACATTTTTTCTTACTATGTTACAAAAAATATAGAAATCTATATTTAAAGAAATATTAAAACATAGTATTTTGGTTTTTGTTTAGATTTGATTGTTTTAAGTGTGCTAAATTTACATGTAGAATATTCATGTTTTCATTTTACATGCATTTGAACTTTTTTCCCCTGCGATATGTTATGTTTACTAATATATTATAGTTTAAAAACCAATGGCTAGTAGTAAACAAAGGTATAATGATCAATTCATGTAAAATGGATATTACAAAACAAAAATGATGTTTTTGTTATTCAAATAGTAAAATGTATCTAATTAAGGTATATAACATATTCTAAAAGTGAAGGAAGGATTAGTACAACAAAAATAGTTTCAAAGGACAATAAAATGAGAAAAACACATGCGTTCTATGAAGACGTAAAGTATTTACATGATGATGCAGGAGCATCGCCAACTCATCAACCGAGCCAGCGCGGAAGCGGAAGACAGTTGGATAGCGCCAGCAAAATTTTGAAAACACATTGATATTGTTGCGCAAACATTAATGTGTGAATTTAATGAAGTGCATTTTATATATTGTAATGGACCTTGAGCGGATATCTCTCGTCCTTAGGTAGATAGTCAACATTTAATAGATTTAATGAAAGTAGATAGGAATTTAATTCTAGATTTGATAGCGTAGAGTCCAAGAGGGAAACGGGATATAGACACCCTCCTTTGTACATTGTAACATTATGAAGAGCATTCAGAAGAGAAGAGCATGCAGAGAATTGTATGAAGAACACCCATGTATAGACATTGAATTAATAGAAAGAGCTTTGATTCAAATTCATGGTTGGTGTTGTTTCTCTGTGTATTGATGTCGTGCTCATGAATGTTTGTTTCCTGTCATACATTTTCTTTTATATGCTGTGTATGTGATTTCATGGTTGAATTGAAGTCTGTAAGGAAGGAGGAATTAGTTTCAATCATTTCTCTATCTTGAACCAGAGAATTCCTGCAAGGAGTGCAGTTGAATCATCCGCAAGGAGTGCGTTGACAGAAGGGTTCAATTACAGAGAACTTTTGTTCTAAGTCCCCAGAGGTACAGTTGAGTTGAGGAGTCGTGCAAGGCATGCACAGGCTAGACGAAGTCTCAGAGTTGCGATTCTGAGAAAAGGGATTGAAAGACTGCTGCTGCAGGTGTGCGCAGAGTCGAAGAGCTTCAACACTTAGACATTGTTGAAGATTTTCCGCAAGGAGTGCGTGCAGAGAGTTCTCCTAGAGGGACTCAAAAGTTGTGAGAAAAGATTAGGAAGGATAGGCCTTCGAGTTCGTCTAAGGACAACATAAACAAAGTCATGACGGGAAGGTTTGCAAGGAAGAGACGCAGGTTGGCAAACAAGTCTCGTGGAGAGGCACTCCTTGTTCATGGATTGTATAAAGAAGAGTGGACGATCGGTATTCTCCATGGAGAATCCGTGAGTTACCATGGATCGTCAGATCTCCCAGGAGTGAGAGGAAGTTATAGCGCAAGAGTGAAGAGGCTCGATGCTCTGAACGAATCGAGCCGTTGATCCATGGATAGCTAGGGCCGTTGGATCCATCGTGAGATCGACTATCGGGCCATCGCGAGAAAGGAGCGGAAGATTTGGCCATGGGAATCACGAGAGTGAGAGGAGCAAAGTCCCAACGGATTACGTAAATAGTGTGGGCCACAATAGGGTGACGTGGCAGGTGACGTGAGATATCGACGTTTCAGCATCTCGGGCATCGGGAGCTGACATAGGAGCTAATTTACCTCGCAAGTAGCGAAGTCACAAGGGAGTGAGATCGTGAGTTTCGGCATTTCGACACATCGTGTATCAGAGGTTGGAAACTCAAGTGTTGGGTGTCGTGAGTTGCGAAGTCGTGATAGAGTGAAGTCCCGACAAGGGAAGAAAAAGTCAGCGTTGACCGACACCTTGGGTCTCGGGGACTCGTGAGTATAGTGATCGACAATGAACATGCGAAGCTGTGAAGTTCCGATCCCCCAAGTGCATAAAAGGAGGATTGGACGAGGAGAATCTGTGGCTAAGGAAGATTCCCGATAAGGGATCAGAAGAAACTTGGAGTTCTTCGGGCTGAGAGGAAAGAGGATCCTGTGAGTGGGAGAGGAGTTGTCGGAGGAGGTAGCTCGCGCCTGCATCAAGTGGTATCAGAGCAAGGTTGTTCTTTGCTTTCTATAGCAGAGAAAATAGAGTTTCCATGCTGCCCAAAAGAGAGAGACAGTCACTGGACCCAGAAGATAGGGAGGTGCAGAGAAGAGGTAGGCCGACAGGAAATCCAGAGATGGAGAGACAGATGAGAGATCTCCGAGCAAGACTCGAAGACATGGAGATGGCACAGAGATGCACAGTGGGTGCAGGGGATATTAGTGATTTCGAAGACGAGATGGAAGCTGGACATGAAGAAGGAGAGGTCACAGCAGAGGATGCATCAACTGAGCGGTTTATTAAAGCCATTGCTAGAATGGGTGCGAAGGCGAAAATGGAAATTCCAGTCTATGAAGGAAAAATGGATGTAGAGGAGCTGCTAGATTGGATTAGAGCTCTCGACACATACTTCGATTATGAGGATATCGAAGAGGATAAGAAAGTCAAGCATGTTGTTACACGCTTGAAAGGTCATGCAGAATTGTGGTGCAACGAGCTACAAGCTGATAGATGTTGTAAAGGCAAGCAGAAGATCAAGAGTTGGGATCGAATGATCATGAAGATGAAGGCAAAGTTCATCCCAAGCGATTATCAAATTACTCTATTCAGGAGAATGAAGAACCCGAGACAGAAAATGATGACAGTGAAAGAATACACTGAAGAATTCTATCGACTGAACATTAGAGCAGGTCATTGGGAGAGCGATGATGAGAAGGTTGCTAGATATCTGAGTGGTCTGAGATATGACATTCAGGATGAATTAAGCATGGTTACCATCATAACTATGGAGGAGGCTTACCAGATGGATCTGAAAGAAGAAGAGAAGCTGAGTCGTAAGCAAGGTCAGCGAGGACGAGTCAGGAGTCAGCCCAGAGGCAAGGCAGTTGCCCAAGATAAATCCTAGAAACCCAAAGAGGAATGGAAGAAACCTCAGGGTAAATTTGAAAGAGGTGGAACCTCACAGTGAGGACAACCATATGTTGAGTATATAGGACAGCAAAATGATCAGCGAGGAGATTATGCTAATGGAAATACTTTTCCTTGTACTAGAGGTCGAGGTAGAGGACGAGGAGGAGTAATCACATGTTTTACATGTGGGAAGAATGGGCACAAATAATATGAGTGTCTAGAGAAAAAGAAGGATGGAGGAGAAGCTCACATCACAGAAGCATAGAGGCAGGATGTTGAGGCAGAAGACACAAAAGGCGAAAGATCGCTTGCGATGCATAAAGTCCTTTTGACACTCGAGAAGGAGGTGGAAAGTTCAGTTCAAAGGACCACACTGTTCAGAACATCTTGCAAGACCAAGGACAGGGTGTGCAAGGTTATCGTGGACAGTGGTAGCACAGATAATCTCGTTTCAACCAAGATGGTAGAGAAGCTGGAGCTGGAGACGACTGATCACCAGAGTCCATATAAAGTTTTGTGGCTAAAGAAGGGACATTAGGTATGTGTCACCAAACAATTCTTGGTTGAATTTAAGATAGGAGAGTATAATGATAAGATTCTATGTGATGTTATTCCCATGGATGTATGTCATATATTGTTGGGTAGACCATGGCAATATGATAGAAATGTGGTTCATGATGGGAGAATGAACACATACACCCTGGAGAGGAATGGGAGGACATACAGGTTGCTTCCAATAAAAGATAGGGAAGTGAAGCCGGAAGTAAACAGCACAATACTTCTCATGAGTGGGAAAGAGCTTCTTACAGAGGTGGAGAAGAAGGAAGATCCACAATTCTTTGTTGTCAGAAAACCAAGGATTGTTCTGACTAGCACAAGAGTGGATGATATACCAGATGAAGTTCAGGAACTGTTGGAAGAGTTCACTGACATCATAGTGGACGAACTACCTTGTTCATTGCCACCGATGAGGAGTGTGAGTCATCACATAGACCTCATACCATGAGCTATTTTTTCGAATAAAGTCGCGTATAGGTTGATGCCGCAGGAAAATGAGGAAGTAAAAAGACAAGTCCAGGATTTGATGGACAAAGGATTGGTCAGAGAAAGCTTGAGTCCATGTGTTGTTCCAACAATACTCAGTCCGAAGAAAGACGGAGGCTGGAGGATGTGTACCGACTCAAGAGAAATCAACAAGATAACCATCAGGTACAGGTTTCCACTGCCGAGAATGGATGATCTGATGGATTTCCTAAGTGGGGCAAAGTATTTCTCAAAGATAGATTTGAAAAGCGGATATCACCATATTCGCATGAGGGAAGGTGATGAATGGAAGACAACCTTCAAGACCAACGAAGGACTATATGAATGGCTAGTCATACCATTTGGCTTGACGAATGCACCAAGTACTTTTATGAGATTGATGAATGAAGTCCTGAGGGAGTTCATCGAGAAATTTTTCATTGTGTATTTGGATGACATACTGATTTACAGTAAATCAGAGGCTGAACACCTGAAGCATTTGGCCATTGTGATGAGGAAGCTATAGCAGGAGAAGCTGTTGATTAATATGAAGAAATCCTCATTTATGAAGACAAAGCTCATTTACTTGGGTTTTGTTATTTCGGAAAATGAGTTGAGGATGGATCCGGATAAAATAGAAGTGATCAAGAACTGGCCATCACCGAGAAATATTTTCGAGGTGAGAAGTTTTCATGGTTTGGCTAGTTTCTACCGAAAATTCATCAGGAATTTCAGTGGGATTAGAACAACAATGATGGATACAGTGAAGAAGCGGCATAAGTCTTTTCATTGGATAGCGAAGGCTGAGAAAAGCTTCAATCTGTTGAAGCGGAAGATCACAGAGCAACCACTGTTGGTGTTGCCAGATTTTCTGAAAACATTTCAGGTGAAATGTGATGCAAGTGGATTCGCCATAGGAGGAGTCTTGAGTTAGGAAGACAAACCAGTTGCATATTTCAGTGAGAAGCTGGATGAAGCGAAACTAAAATACTCCATGTATGATAAAGAATTTTATGCTATCATACAGGCGTTGAACAAGTGGAGGCATTACTTAATCCCAAAGGAATTTGTATTGTACAGTGATAATCATGCATTACAGTTTGTGACTCAACAGGAGAAGTTGAATCAGAAACATGCAAAATGGGTTGAGTATATGCAGAATTTCACATTTGTTATCAAGCATATTTCTGGTACTGCTAACAAAGTGGCTGATGCTTTGAGTAGGAAATGTTTGCTATTGCAGGAGTTCCGAGTCAAAACATTGGGTTTTGAAAATCTAAGAGACATGTATGCAGGACATGCAGATTTTGCAGAAGCGTATGAAATAGCTGAGAATCCAGTTCTCAGAAATAGAAGCCCTTGGATAGATTATATGATCCAGGAGGGATTGTTGTTCAGAGGCAATCAACTGTGTATTCCAAAATGCTCCATGAGGGAGAACTTGCCGAAGGAGAAACACAACGAAGGCTTAGCAGGACATTTTGGCCATGACAAGACATTCCTGAAGCTGAATGAGTCATATTTTTTGCCTGGGATGCGAGCAGATGTCAAGAGGTTCATTGACAGATGCAAAGTTTGCCAGCATTCGAAGGGGAGAAAGAAGAATGCAGGTTTTTATCAGCCATTCCCCATACCAGAAAGACCATGGGAGGTGATCAACATGGATTTTGTATTGGGTTTACCGAGGACACAAAGAGGTGTTGATTCCATATTTGTAATCATGGACAGGTTTTCTAAAATGGCACACTTTATTCCATGCCAGAAGACTAGCGATGCGACTCACATCGCTAACTTGTTCTTCAAGGAGGTCATTCGATTTCATGGATTTCCGAAAAGCATAGTTTCAGACAGGGACACTAAATTCATAGGGCATTTTTGGAGGACCTTACGGAAGAAGCTAGGAACTAACTTGGCATTTAGTTCTGCTTATCATCCTCAGACGGATGGACAAATAGAAGTGGTCAACAGAAGTCTGGGAGACTTGCTGAGGAGCTTGGTGACAGAGCACCATAGCAGCTGGGATAACATATTACCATAGGTCGAGTTCGCATATAATGATTCGGTCAATCGAAGCACAGGAAAAAGTCCATTTCAGGTTGTGTATGGGATGCAGCAAAGGGGAGTTTCTGAATTGCGAGATTCAGAGAAGACTACTACTAGCAGTGCTAGTGCAGAGGAATTCGCTGAGGTGATGAAGGAACTTCACAGCAGGGTGAAGCAACGACTGCAAGATTTGAACCAGGAATACAAGCGCAGAGAAGATCAGCATCGGAGACAACTTTAGTTTGAAGTTGGTGATCTAGTTCTGGCACACTTGAGAAAGGAAAGGTTCCCAAGGGGAACATACAATAAGCTGAAAATGAAGAAAATTGGACCATGCAGAGTCCTGAAAAAATTCAGAGAAAATGATTATGAGATTGAATTGTCAAATGGCATCGGGATATCTCTGATATTTAACGTCGCAGATTTATACCCATACAAGGCTAGAGAAGTAGAGACTGGAACTGAGGACCCAGTAATCCAGTGGATGAAACAATTGCCAATTGTAGAAAAGTCGCAGATGGAATGCATACTAGACAAGAGAGTGGGTAAGAAGACCAGAAGGAAGGAGTACTTTGAGTATCTGGTCAAATGGAAGAATCACCCAGTGGAAGATGCTAGCTGGGAGAGCGAAGCAGTCATACAGAAGCATGGACAGACCGTGCAGGAGCTCATGGACAGGAGCCATATCTCGCTCCCTTGCGACTTCGCTACTCGTGAGGTAAATTAGCTCCTATGTCAGCTCCCAATGCCCGAGATGCCAAAACGCTGATATCTTGCATCACTTGCCATGTCACCCTGCTGTGGCCCACACTATTTACGCAATCTATCGGGACTTCGCTCCTCGCACTCTTGCGATTCTCGTGGCCAAATCTTCCGCTTCTTTCTTGCGATGGCCCGATAGTCGATATCGCGATGGATCCAATGGCCCTAGCTATCCATGGATCAATGACTCGATTCGTTCGGAGCGTCGAACCTCTTCACTCTTGTGCTGTAACTTCCTCTCACTCCTGGGAGATCTGACGATCCATGATAACTCACGGATTCTCCACGGAGAATACCGATCGTCCACTCTTCTTTATACAATCCACGAACAAGGAGTGCCTCTCCACGAGACTTGTTTGCCAACCTGCGTCTCTTCCTTGCAAACCTTCCCAGCATGACTTTGTTTATGCCATCCTTCGATGAACTTGAAGGCCTATCCTTCCTGAGCTTCTCTCACAACTTTCGAGTCCCTCCAGGAGAACTCTCTGCACACACTCCTTGCGGAAAATCTTCAACAACGTCTAAGTGTTGAAGCTCTTCGACTCTGCGCACACCTGCAACAACAGTCTTTCAATCCCTTTTCTCAGAATTGCAACTGTGAGACTTCGTCTAGCCTGCGCACGCCTTGCACGGCTCGTCAACTCAACTGTACCTCTGGGGACTTAGAACAAAAGTTCTCTGTAATTGAACCCTTCTGTCAACGCACTCCTTGCAGATGATTCAACTGCACTCCTTCCAGGAATTCTCTGGTTCAAGATAGAGAAACGATTGAAACTAATTCCTCCTTCCTTACGGACTTCAATTCAACCATGAAATCACATACACAGCATATAAAATCAAATGTATGACAGGAAGCAAACATTCATGAGCATGACATCAATACATAGAGAAACAACACCAACCATGAATTTGAATCAAATCTCTTTCTATTAATTCAATGTCTGTACATGGGTGTTCTTCATACAATTCTCTGCAATGCTCTTCTCTTCTGAATGCTCTTCATAATGTTACAATGTACAAAGGAGGGTGTCTATATCCCGTTTCCCTCTTGGACTCTACGCTATCAAATCTAGAATTAAATTCCTATCTACTTGCATTAAATCTATTAAATGACAACTATCTACCTAAGGACGAGAGCTATCCGCTCAGGGTCCATTACAATATATAAAATGCGCTTCATTAAATCCACACATTAATGTTTGCGCAACAATATCAAGGTGTTTTCAAAATTTTGCTGGCGTTGTCCAACTGTCTTCCGCTTCCACGCTGGCTCGGTTGATGAGTTGGCAATGCTCCTTCATCACACGACATGTTACAATGATAAGGACTCTAATCGTTTCTCTTATTTCTTCCGAATCGTAACATAAGCACTTTTTTTTCATCTTGGAATAATGTTGAAAAGATAAAGGTGGAGATATGTGAAAGCCATCTATTTATTTCACTCTTCATATGGAAGTGAAGGTCAACCATTGCCACTCTTTCTTCCTAATACCAAGTATATCCCATTTTAAAGTGAATCGTTATTATTTTTGTATAGTTTTTATCCACGAAATGCCATGAGCAGTGACTTTCTGTGTCTCAGTTAGATATGTTGAAGCAAGATCAGGGCAATTCCCACAAGCTTCTAGATAGCTGGCTAGACTAGTGGGTTAACATAATGATGTCGTTATCAGTTACGAATCAAGAACCACAACGAGTCGTTCGAGGACTAATGCTGCCCTGACCAATCCTATTCCATATCATGAGCTAAGCGTGTAAGCTCATATGAAAGTAACTAGATAGAGTAGGCTTGAGGGGAAGGTCCCCAGTCCAACCACCCGTAACCTGATAGATCCGGATGGAAATAGAAAGTTCCAGTGGTTCATTGCATCTTTAGAGGAATTAGTTTACAATTTCTTGTTGTTATAAGTGATATTGGAACACTGTTTGGGTTACTTGTGTAAAATGTAACACCAATGTACTTATCATAGAGAATAATAGTGAACATTGAAAGTTGAGGGGGCTTTAAACCAGGTATATAGAAAATAGTTTGAATGTGTCCAAGTGCACCATTAAATAAGCCAGATTCAATCCATGAGTTACATGTCAACATGACACATTGACCATGCAATTAAAATAATTTATGTTCCAATTGATTGTCGTCAACGCCATCAATTTCATCTTATCTTATATGCTCAACTACAAATCATGCAAATGGACAATTTAATGATTTCAACATTTTCCTGTTATGTAGGGTGACCAAATAATTTGTTTGGAACAAGTAAATGTTGAATTAAATAAAATGTCTTCTATAGGATTCAAACTCATATCCAACTACTACATAATAATATACCAATCATCAAGAAGGGGTTCAACATTTTTTATGTTAGTCGAGAGTTTATGAAAATAGGATTGTTTTGGATGATTTACTTGTTGTCAGAATATTGTATTCAAAGTGACAATAATGTTGATTTTTTTCCTCAAAAAAATACTTATTATATTACCTGCATACAAAATCTAATCTCTCACATGAGGAAATTAACCAATGTCACCCACAAGAATGATGGATCTACCACCAAAAGATCACAAATTTTTCTCAAGAAATGCTTCTTGTAATCAAGAATCTATCTATATGAGTAACTTTAGTCATAGAAATATCATTTCATCCATCAAAATTTATTGAATATGACTCATTTCTTCTTGAAATATTACAAGATATTTCCCTTTTGTAGTCACATATATTTGATAGGAATTTTCAAATAAGATTGTATTGTTTTGGCATGTATATTAGAAGTATTTATTCTTGTTGGAGAAAGGAAAAGAAAAGGACCATGGACATTAGTTGATGAAGTAGAGAGAGAATGTGAAATACATTGAATAAGAAAAGACTTTTGAGTGCCAATAGTTCCTTGTACAATGATGTAAAGAGGTTCACGATATCCATATTCAACTATGTCATAATATGATCTCAAAATAAATCCATTGTTTATATGACAAGGATGTTGGAGATGGAAATGTGCTAAGATAATTTTCAACATTAACACTCATATATTGATACTTTTTTATAAAATCAATAGCTTCTTTTGCAACACCATTTGAAACTATTTATTTCTCCCAATTAAAGCATATATAAGAGTCACATGGACCAAGAGTGAGAAGGTATGGAATAATTATATTATTTTGAGGAATAAAGCAAAACAAAATATTCCATTGTTCAAAATATTATTAGATGTTAGTATCGTGTTCATGGGAATATTCATCCTCTTCAACAATATCAGATGAGAAAGGGGACCGATCAACATGCCATGGTCGACAAAAAAAAATTCCTCCAATTTTCCTTCATTGTTTCACTTGAGAGGCATATATATATATGGGAATATTATGAAATGTTTTGTACAAAAGTAATTGAGTCCAACAAAAAGTATCAGATTCATCTGAAGCCTCATTGGGAATAGAATAAAACCACAACCAAACTTGAGCAATGGTGTGGACATTTATATGTTTCCATGTTTCTTTATTAGGTTTGGAATCAAAGGTCCAAGATCTTGTTGTTTATATAATAGACAAATTTTCATGAAAAGAAGGTCGATTTTAGTATATTTCAACAAAACTATTATGAGAAGGAAAACGATGATAATCCTTAGATAGTTTTTTGAATACCTTTCTACCAACATTTGGG
>SNQJ01S0027744.1:78012-91794 GCA_010110895.2 Picea sitchensis
TAGGGAGGAAGGATGACCCTCATTTCTCAAGCGGGGGAGGTGTAGTGTGTACAGTCCTGCAAAATTCAAAGGACCATGTCATGAAATCTACATTGATGGCTGTCATATCACATTTACTAATTCTGCCATCAATTAGACAAATGATGTTTTCATTAGATTATTAGATTTTAAGTTTTATTTAATTTTAATCAATTTTTAACTTTAAAATCAAAATGGTCTTTCTAGACTTTTTTTTAAGAATATTTAATCTCGAATAAATTCCAAATTTAATAAATATATAAAAGAAAAACATCTTGAAATTCTTAGACTCTTTTTTAAGTATATTTAGATCAAATAAATTATAAATTTAAAATCATTAAAAAACTTGGAAAATAATTCATTCTTAAAATTAATCAAAAATTACCCTCAACGCCAAGGAGGTTTTAGCACTGTTTACCGAGGGACACATTGTGTTGCATAATTTAAGGGCCTATATGTCATTTCTCAGCTTGCCAAAAACAATGAATTGATTCTTTGAGAATCAAAACATGTTTCTTCAGATAAGTCTATTTGTGTTGTTGTAAAGGTCTTTTCTCCCACATCTTTATGATGTTTATGTGTTCATGCCCGCTAATATGGAAAAAAATGGGGTCTATATGCCAAACATTATTGGTATGAATATAAATAAATTTCCCGGGTAGTTTCATATGCCGTAAAGATTTTATAGACTATTAGATACATAAATTGCTCATGTTACTCAGCTTACGTTCATTATACATTTTAAATAACAAACAACCCTCGATTATTATCTTTTGACAAAAAATATTCATTACTTGTATTTAGTTATATTAAGTTTCATTGTTCAACATGTATTTCCCAACTAAATCGGCAGGGACTGGGTTGCCATGCAACCCTTGTTTCTTAATAATTAGACTTGCGTGCTTCCATCTTTATTCTATCGTTTAGCTTCCATCTTTATTCTATCGTTTAGAAAAGCAACCTCTGGAGCTAATGCTCCGCATACAATTGTAAAGTTTCAAATATTTGGTTCGTATTCTTATTGTAGAGCTCATGTAGAATCAATGCCATAGTGTGAGGTAACGATTGGATTACATCTCAATTTGTATGGTCGTTAGTTTAATTATCAGTCTAAATCTTCTTTTTTCTTAAAAAACTCATCAAACTAATGGATTCTTTGGTATGTGCAGGTTCTCCATGATTACGAACTCAAAATTATACATCAACACAGTTCAATGATTGACTCTACCTTCTTACCAGGTAAAGGCCAATAATAAAATGCAAGAGAAAGATATTTATATTTTATATGTTTACAGTTCCAGACATGCTGACTAGTTACGGTTTGATATTTACGCAGGGTAAGCAACTCGTGGAACACATTTGGCCTATGTCTGACATTACCAGGAACCCAAAGGGTTGGTAATCGTTCACGTCATGGTAACTATGATGTTGCTCAGATTCAATTAGGGTTCAAAATGAATGGCTTTACTGAAACTGTGTCGATTCCATTTGCATGCTAAGGTACATGGTTGTATTTTCGTGAATTAAAGGTTACTATGCTTATTATCTGAACCCACAACGAACTCTAACTTATATGATATTGGTTGCAGGGTGGTCGATGCCTACTTATAATGAACGGTTTTTATTCTTTCCACCGGAACGTAACCAGGTATCTCGATTTGGTTCCTCCTCAATAGGCATGAGGTTAAGACCTCAAGCTCTCGGTCTGAGCATACAGTTTTCACCTTTTATCATACTGTTCAGACACGATAGAGATAGACTTATATTTTAGTTACAAAAGTATTAACCTTGGCTGGGGTTTTAGCGTTGATATCGAAGGCATAGATCTTCTTAGATATTCGCTTACTGGTTTTTGGTATGTATATTTATGCAAAAGTCTCGGCTTAAATTCGTCACTCTAGTTCTTACCTCTGTAAGACTTTGTTTAATATCGTGAGTTTTGTTTAACCTGATATAAGACTTTGACTCCAAGGAGCATAGGTCACATTGACACGCGCTCTCCCTTTATTGCCATGGATTATCAAGTCGTTCCCTTGTCAATAGGGTCGACGAAGTATTGTGTTAGTTAATATAAATGCAAGTTTTTACTATATGAGTAAGTTTACATCATATGGATTCCATTCTCATTATTTGAATTGTCTTTTTGCTATTCCTATTCTGGTTATTCTTGCATATGGGTTTATATATAAACCTTTATAAATTTTAATTATCTTTCTTATTTTTATGGTGTTTATATAAAAATAATGTTGCATGAATATTTGTGTGGTCCAACAATTTTTTTGGGATTTAATCCTTAAAGCTATCATGCTCTTTCTTTCTAAGAAAATTATGAGATGTCTCTCTAGATGGAAACCCTATATCTGTTATCAAGATTTGACTTAGTTTAAAATTATTTGTATCTCTTTACTTTCGTAATACATACAAAAGTTTATTCGAGAATACACACTTTTGATCTTGATAACAAAAAAATTTCTGAAAAGATTTCATAGTGTTGATATTTATACTTAAGCAGTTAACTAGTTTAACATTCTTTTACTTAACCATTAGCACAATAACTGCATATAAATGATCACTGAAAGAATAACATTGACAACATGTACAAGATTTACCCTGGAAAACCCCCCAAGGGGAAAAACCAACAAACTTCCTCAATATAGATTTGCCAAGCAAAAAAAATGATTCTCTCCATGAGAGAACTAACAAAGCATAAGATCCTCCTCTAACCCTTGACTACAAAAGAGTAGAGAACCACTTAACAAATATATATCCAAGAGATAGACCAAAACCCTCCACCAAGTCACCTCCTAGTTGTAGTAGTGTCTCCCTCTAAAAATTGTGCACTTTTTTTCTTGGAGAGCTAGTGAGTGAATGTACAAATGAGAACCTGTGATCCCTTATGAATATTGGTTTGGCCAACCTAAAATGAGGTCTAGGCCTACCTGTAACTTTACCCTTTTATTTTATGTTTTACATGTCAAGGCACAATGGGGTCGACTTTTACAAAGGAAAAATAGGGCCTAATTAACAAATATAATATAATAATATTCTTTAGGGTTTTTCTTGGTCAAATACAATAGGGATATATTTCGAAGCTACTCAATCTTCAATGCTCCCTCTTAGCGAGGAAGGTATTCTTCTTGTCACGGTCATCATCATTGCTTCTACGCTTATGCATACTTGGTGATTGTCATGTTGTCAATCACGGATCTATATATCATAAGATAGTATACCAACTTGTTGGGGTAGTGTACTAGCTTATGTTGGGGTAGCGTACCAACCTATGTTGGAGTACCAACTTGCACTAGGGTAGCGTACCATACTTCATTTACGTTGGGGTAGCATACCAAGCGTACCATCCTGAGTTGGAGTACCAACCTGCGCTGGGGTAACTCCCACTACTGGGAATCTCATCACTTCCCTCTACTAGGGAACAAATCACTTCCCACTTCTGCGAACATATCAGTTCCCACTTCTGGGGAACATATCACTTCATGTTTGTGGGAACACATCATTTCTAGCTTATGAGGGAAAATACCTCTGGACCACACCAAGATTGTCTCTGAAGTATTCGAAACTTCACTCTCGATAGAGGCTTAGTCAACACGTCTACTATCTCCGCATCCGTAGGAACATACTCAAGATTTACATCTCCCTTATTTATCATCTCTCAGATATAATGGTGCTTGACCTCGATATTCTTGGAATTTTCATGACACATTGGGTTCACTTACAACTTTATGCAACTTTGGTTGTCATAAAAGATACAGGTTTCCTTCAACTCGAGATCAAACAATTATGTAATAAAATTCCTAATCCACACTGCTCCGCCGCAAGCTGATCATGCTTCCACATACTCAACCTTTGTGGAACTGAGTTCCATACAAGCCTTCTTCTCACTGAACCATGAGATCACAATTGATCCCATACTAAAGAAACATCCAGATGTACTTTTCCGGTCTGTGACACTATCTTCCTAATCTGAATGTGTGCAATCTTATCTCAGAATCCGAGATATAACTCAGTTCATAATCGATTTTAACCTTTAGGTACCTCATCACATGTTTTTCAATAACGAGGTGAACATGTATTTCACTGAAAAACATATATGTGTCCTCGTGTTCTTCGAACCACATTTTCACGTCATATTGTACCAACTTGGCACACTTTCTCAACTGCAACTCAATCACTTTCTCAACTACAACTCAATCAGTGCAATCATGTGCTGGCTTTATGTTCTTTTTGAAAAGCACTATCAGTCTCATTGTCTGAGAGTATGTCCTCTACTCTCTCTACAACTGGTTTCTTCTGGGACTAGGACTCTACACTTGCAGCTGCTTAAACTAAGAATGATTGCTCCATTCTCACTTTAGTCGCTGAACTATGAGAGTATCTCCTCTATTCTATCAAAATGACATATTCATTTTCTCCCTATGAATCTCATACTCCATCGACTTCTTTTAATGTAACATGGTTGTTCTATATATAGTTCTTCTAATTACTGGAGAAAGTGTCTTGTCATAGTATTCTCCCTCTTTCTCAAAGAATCCTCTGGACACAAATCAAGATTTATACATCTCTATGAATGGTCTTGGGGAGGCTTCTCCTCCTTACTAGATTGTGAGGTTTAACTCCCTCTAAACTCTAGCTCCTTCTGATATGGTACTTGGTGGGGCGACCTGACTCACCATTGGTGGAGAAATATGCTCCTCATGATATGGCTAGTCAATTATATATGGATTTGCATCTTTCAAAGTGTCATGGGACCATTATGGTCTCTTCCTAATTACTGCAATGATTATCGATAGGCCCTTATGGATCTACTAACTTTTCTTGATAATATGAAGAGATCAATCTGCACCATCTGGCATTGGGGGTAACACAATCTCAAATACAATGATTGTCATTCCTTTTTAGCCTTGATTTATTCTAAGTGTACAATATACGCAGAGGATCTGCAATATATCCTTAGTGTTGGATACCAAGTCTTAATATGAAAAGATGAGTCATACTTCAAATAAATTATTCTTCCTATCAAGGTGGCCTCATTATCCATTGACTAGCTCTTCTCATAGAGAAACTACATGACGCTATGATTTGTATTCTAGTATTCTCGTTTTACCATAGAAAATGTTACATCATTGTCAACCAACCATAGACATTTACTTATTCCACCCTTGAGAACATAAACTATTTCTTGATTTTAAATGAGACCTTGTTGGATTCTCGTACGAGGTATAATGATCCAACAAGATAAGAGAAAAATGCATAAAATACAATTTTAATAAACTTAAAACTGAAATCAAATATGAAGGGTACATACCCAGAGCATTCATTTTCAGACTGCTTGCTTGATCTGTATGATGTCTGGATGAATAATGACACTTCTTCACAACTTGTACTTGGCCCTCATGATGCAACAATTATCATGAGGGCCTTATAATGGTACTTGACCTCGATATGCATCAATTATAATGGTACTTGACCTCGATATTCTTGGAATTTTCATGACACATTGGGTCCACTTACAACTTTATGCAACTTTGGTTGTCATAAAAGATACAGGTTTCCTTCAACTCGAGATCAAACAATTATGTAATAAAATTCCTAATCCACACTGCTTCGCCACAAGCTGATCATGCTTCCACATACTCAACCTTTGTGGAACTGAGTTCCATACAAGCCTTCTTCTCACTGAACCATGGGATCACAATTGATCCCATACTAAAGAAACATCCAGATGTACTTTTTCGGTCTGTGACACTATCTTCCTAATCAGAATTTGTGCAATCTTATCTTAGAATCCGAGATATAACTCAGTTCATAATCGATTTTAACCTTTAGGTACCTCATCACATGTTTTTCCATAACCAGGTGAACATGTATTTCACCGCAAAACATATATGTGTCCTCGTGTTCTTCGAACCACATTTTCACGTCATATTGTACCAACTTGGCACACTTTCTCAACTACAACTCAATCAGTGCAATCATGTGCTGGCTTTATGTTCTTTTTGAAAAGCACTATCGGTCTCACTGTCTGAGAGTATGTCCTCTACTCTCTCTACAACTGGTTCCTTCTGGGACTAGAACTCTACACTTGCAGCTGCTTAAACTAAGAATGATTGCTCCATTCTCACTTTAGTTGCTGAACTATGAGAGTATCTCCTCTATTCCATCAAAATAACATATCTCCCTATGAATCTCATACTCCATCGACTTCTTTTAATGTAACATGGTTGTTCTATATATAGTTCTTCTATATACTGGAGAAAGTGTCTTGTCATAGTATTCTCCCTCTTGCTCAAAGAATCCTCTGGACACAAATCAAGATTTATACATCTATATGAATGGTCTTGGGGAGGCTTCTCCTCCTTACTAGATCGTGACGTTTAACTCCCTCTAAACTCTAGCTCCTTCTGATATGGTATTTGGTGGGGCGACCTGACTCACCATTGGTGGAGAAATATGCTCCTCATGATATGGCTAGTCAATTATATATGGATTTGCATCTTTCAAAGTGTCACGAGACCATTATGGTCTCTTCCTGATTACTGCAATGATTATCGATAGGCCCTTATGGATCTACTAACTTTTCTTGATAATATGAAGAGATCAATCTGCACCATCTGGCATTGGGGGTAACACAATCTCAAATACAATGATTGTCATTCCTTCTTAGCCTTGATTTATTCTAAGTGTACAATATACGCAGAGGATCTGCAATATATCCTTGGTGTTGGATACCAAGTCTTAATATGAAAAGATGAGTCATACTTCAAATAAATTATTCTTCCTATCAAGGTGGCCTCATTATCCATTGACTAGCTCTTCTCATCGAGAAACTACATGACGCTATGATTTGTATTCTAGTATTCTCGTTTTACCATAGAAAATGTCACATCATTGTCAACCAACCATAGACATTTACTTATTCCACCCTTGAGAACATAAACTATTTCTTGATTTTAAATGAGACCTTGTTGGATTCTCGTACGAGGTATAATGATCCAACAAGATAAGAGAAAAATGCATAAAATACAATTTTAATAAACTTAAAACTGAAATCAAATATGAAGGGTACATACCCAGAGCATTCATTTTCAGACTGCTTGCTTGATCTGTATGATGTCTGGATGAATAATGACACTTCTTCACAACTTGTACTTGGCCCTCATGATGCAACAATTATCAAGCTCTTTTACTTCCTGAACTTTTAATGTGGGAAGAAATAAGAGACAACTATCAATATCACTTGATATGAATCAAGTGCTTCAGAAGTGCTAAGTCTTATATCACAGAAGATATAGTTCATCTCGATCATATTCTTTTGTTCTTTTCTGATCAAGCTCATCTTCTGTGAAATGGGCATGATACCTTTTAAACTTCCTAGTTTTATTGTGGTCTTTTGCTTGAGAATAATTTATTGCAATATGTCCCATCTTCTAGAAAATGAAGCATCTAAAGCTTGAGATATCTTTATGAGAATCTTGTCCTTTATGAGACTTCTGAAATATTTTTTGAGAGTGAACTTATTTCTTGTTCTTTCCTTTTATTGTGCCAGCTATTAGCTCATGATCTTCATTTCTTTCTATATTTTCCTTTCTTGCCTCTAATTTGGATTCTTCTCGAGTACAATCTTCCCACAATCTGTTGAAATTAGTTAAATTTCTTCTAAAGAAGATTCCTTGGATGAAGGATTCCGAAGAATTTGGAAGACCATTTAATGTGGTCATCATTATCTCAACTTCTTCGATTGGGTCTCCAATAGCTTCAAGCTATTCTTTAATCTGGGACACTCTTTTGAAGTAAGATTGTATGGTTTTTGAATTTTGCATCTTCACATTCTTGAGTTGTGTCTTCAAGGTCATTTTTCAATTGATGTTCTTCCCTTCAAATCGAAGGGAATCCATCATTTTCATTGCGGTTTTTAATTCTTAAACATGAGGAATCAAATGGTTCTTGATGGAATCAACAATGATCCTCTTTTCTTTGATCAGATCCTTATTACATTTGCATTTTGCCTCATCTCCCTATCACTCTTTAATATCTTGGTCAACAAAAATTATAAGTTCGTTCTCTTCTTGAATGAGCATCACTCTGTACTTCCATGCTCGGAAGTCATTGACGCCTTCAAGATTTTCTTCAAGTTTGGTACTGGTAGTCATCCTGCCCAAAACAAGTAAAAATAACAAATAACTTTTCAATATGAGGATCTAAGACCTTACTAGAGAGATTGTTGAGTCAAAGATGAAATCTGTCACAAAATCTGTAGCAGTTGCGACCATACCTAGGGTTTATGAGGAAACCCTATTTTTATTGAGTTCTTATACAGGGAATAGATTCTCCCTTCCTAGGCGAGTTCCTAGGTGTGGTTACTTCACACTTAGGTTTATGCAGTTGCAACAGCTGCAACAACAATTGCAGTTTTATAAAATTTCGTCAAATTGAGAGTTTATGCATAGGAGGAGGTGCACTAGGGTTAGGAGAGTCTTCCTAAGCGCTTAGCTTCTTCAACAAGTTCTTCTCTATTGTGAAGATGCCCTCTTTTAGGCCCGCTCTGATACCATGTTGATGTTTCTACTTAAGAAGTTAACTAGTTTAACATTCTTTTACTTATTAAACCATTAACATAATGAATGCATATAAAGGATCACTAAAAGAATAACATTCACATCCTACACAAGATTCACCCTCAGAAAACCCCCTAAGGGGAAAAACCCAACAAAATTCCTCAATATATATTTTCCAACCAAGAACAATGCCTCTCTCCAAGAGAGAACTAACAAAGAAGAATATCCACCTCTAACCCTTGACTAGGGAAGAGTAGCGCACCACTTAAACAAGATATATCCAAGAGATAGACCAAAACCCTCTACCAAGTCACATCCTAGTTGCAACAGTGTCTCCCTCTAAAACTTGCACACTTTTCTTCTTGGATGCAGAGCTATTGAGTGACTGCACAAATGAGGCATTGGCCTCCCTCATAAATAGTGGTTTGGCCGGCCTAAAATTAAGTCTAAGCCGACCTGTTACTTTACCCTTTTATTTTCTGTTTTACATGTTAAGGCAAAATAGGGCCTAATTTTACAAAGGAACAATAGGGACTAATTAACAAATTTAATATAATAATATTCTTTAGGGGTTGTCTTGGTCAAATACAATAAGTATATCTTCTGAAGCTACCCAATATTCAACACATAGAACTATTCTTTGTAAAGAAAAGAATTTTGTAACCATACTGTATATAAGAAAAGATAGTCATATTCTATGCTTTAATTTTTGCAATAAAAATAATCTATTCATATATAAATCATTCTACGAGTTATAAAATCATTTTCTTGTAATTCTTGTTGTACTAATAAAATGAGTGCTCTTTCTAGAAAGAAATATTAACTCAACAATATGCTATTATCTAATGTCAATAATGTAAAGATGAAATAAAGAAAATATAGATAATACTAATTTCTCCACAAAATCTATTATTACAAACATATAGTCTTTAACTACTACAATATAACAAGTAATAATGAGAGTAAAATGAATAAAATATATCTCTTTAAGATTGGAAACAAACTGAGAAGAGAAACAATTCCTCCCAACCATAAACATGAAAAACCAAGATTTCTTGTTCCTGTCACCCTCAAGCCTAAATCGTTATTCCATAAGGACTGCAAATTGCATAACCTTTTCTAGAAATATCAGAGTTTGAATCTTTCTCGGAACTATCAAATTCAGGTTCACCTCACAAGTAATCAACAACGTCCTGCCTTCTCTATACTTGTCTTTTCTTGCTTTTACCAAGAAGAAATAACTTGCCTAGGCCTTTTTTCCAAGTTAGCCTCATCCCTAACCCTAGGGAATCTTCTTGGCCTAGCTTTGTGCTATTTTGTTCCCTCACATCCCATATCTTTGGGAGTAGGTTTACACTTGTCCTCATGGAAAATATTTACTTTGGTGGTTTTATTCCCTTTTCACTCTCCCATGGAATAATCATTTACTCTTTATAACTTATTCTCTAATAAAAAAAATTCTAGTTAAATGAAATAAATTAAAAATATTATTTACAAAAATATTCATCATCATCATCATTTTTTGTGATTATATAATTTTTCAAATAAGTCTTAAATTTCCATATTTCACAACATCACCATCAAAAATTAAAAAATTCAAATGTTTATAAATGGAGGTACATTAAACAACCTCTACCAGTTCCTTCTCGTCCATGGGAATCCATTTCCTTGGACTTTTGTAGTGGTCTCACTATAAATTTTCACAAGAATGATTCTATTTGGGTCATAGTGTATCATTTCTCTAAGATGGATATTTTCCTTCCCTTTCATAAAACTACAACTCTTGAACAAACCACCAACCTATTTTTCCATCATGTGTGGCCCCATTTCAACTTACCAAATAGTATCATTTCAAATGGTAACTCCCGCTTCCTCAATACCTTCTGGCATGATCTATGGTCCTCGCTGGGATGCCAAATTAATTTCTTCAGTGCCTTTCATCCCCAAGCTGATGGCTAAACAAAGGTTCTCAAACACACTCTAGTATACTCTCTTCACAACTACTTTGACAAAAAAAAGAAGTGGGACTCGTATTTTCACATCATTTAACACATATTATTCTCACCCTTCAAGGTTTGTCTTGGATTTTAGCCAAGTGCACTCTCAAATTTATCACTCACTCTTGTAGACTTAGGGTCTGCATGCCAACAACAAGAGTAGAAATCATCACATATTTTTATCCACAAAATTACACAGAGGCATTTCCAAGTAGCATAGGTGTTGCAAGAATCACATGAATGCACCAAGTAGAGGCACAATAAACAACACACACCCTTGGTTTTTCGCCCCGACGATCAAGTGTGGCTGTCACTGGACACGAAATGCTTATGAAGACAACATCATAAGGTCCACCCTTTGCGTTATGGTCCATACACAATGCTCAAAAGAATTGGAGAGAATGCTTATCACCTAGACTTGCCACCATAGCTCGACATCCATGATGTGTTCAATGCCAACAATATCAAGCTTTTCAAACCACCACTCCTTTAGGAAACAATTACGATACATCATCTAGTGAACAACATCCCATATTTTCATCCTCCTCTGATCTAGGACACCATTCTGGACTCCTGAAATTGCAACACTCACCAACAACAATATGTTTACTACCTTGTGGGATGCAAGGGCTAGACACCTGCGTAGGCCAAGTGGATGTCTCCAACGACATTGCAACATTATTTCCCTCACTTATTGGTGGAAGCATGGATGCTTTCATATCTAAATAGGGATGAATTGAGCTACGAGAGAGGGCACCCATTTTCCTTCGCTAGTCAACATGAGGATGTATATAAGGTCATCAGTAACTTCCATTGTAAACTTTCCTCACAAGTCCAATTGAGAAGGGAGTGTCCTAATAAATAATTAGCATGTGAGTCATGTCATCCTGTTAATTAATAAAAATCCCTTGTCAATCCGATGAGACAAGGGATTTCCATAATTTCTATTGGAATATCAATTATGTCCGTCAGTAATAATTGTAAACAACAAAGCATTGCAAAAATAAAGCAACAAGTCTCTTGTTGTTGTTGTAAACACAAAAAATTCCCATTCTCATAAAAGGGCGTCTTCTTTGTTGAATTCATTTGATGGTTGTTTTCCTTCTCATTCCCAGCGTTCTCTCTTTCATATTTTGCATCTTTGTATTGTGCAATGTTTAGTTTTTTATGTCTATTATGTTGTTGCATTTTGTTTTAGCATACAAAATTGTGGATCAATGAATTTATAAAGCCAAGCAATAAAATTTTATTTAACAATTTAAATATATATATATATATATATATATAATTTTTAAAGAAATACTTATTACTTGGGATTTACAAATTAATTATTTATCCACACCTTTTTTAACTTAATTAAAAAACTTCCAACCTTCGTAACACATTTTCCTCAATGGTTTAAACACACACATTTAACAAAAACTGAACATTTATATTATAAGGAGTTGTGTCGAAGCAAACAATAGTAAAAAATGTTTACAAAAAGAGGTTCCGAGCCTAATAATAAATCTAATACTAAAACAACAAAAAACATAAACTTTCCTAGATTGCTACTTTTCTCTTTAGTTCTAATTATGTCATTATAAAACTTCCCTAAACACCACAAAACTTTGTAATACATACACTAATTAAAATATGAAGATTCTTGTAGTTTTGAAGATCTGGAGACATGGAATTTCCCTTCCTTTGTTTCCATGGGAGAAGTTCCTCGATTGTTGTTTCCTATTCCACTATCATTGCTATCGTCTTTGGGAAACAAAGGCCGAAGGATGAGGATTTATCTTACATGTCAGTTGTTGAATGACCATTTCCATAACATCCATACTTTGGGAAAGCGAAGCCAAGGTGAGCTTAGATTATTGAGTTTTATAAATGGACATATTGGCTAGTTCTTTCTCGAAATCCCTAAATTTTATTGAAAGGTGGTGTGGGGATGAGCTATTTTCCTGAGATATTTCTTCGTGACTCGAGAGGAAATTCTTGAAGTCACTTCAGAATGGCTCCATATCTAGAGTCTGGAAACAAAAACTATGAATTTTTTGGTACCCCAAATTGCACCAAAGATAACCGCAAAAAACGTCAAGAGAATGCCTCTGTCGAGTGAAATTCATGTGGAATAAAACATAAATCTTACCGAAGTTGAAAGAAAATAGACGGAGATATGCAAGGGGATGGGAAGGGACAACCAAATTTGCAATCCGAAGAGGAATGATGCGGAAGTAAACTTCCCGAGGATCAAATAGACTCCATAGAACGTTGACACTTAATGTAACATCCAAGAAATCCCCATGTAGAGACACAAAAATCCATTGAGAACCCTCCTCTTTATCAAAGTTTCCACTATAATAAATCCTCCTCTACTGCAAAGTATCCAACACATGATCCATCTCTCTTCCTAGAAAACAAGTTCGCCACACACATAATTGAATGCTCACACAAATTATTTGAATCCCTGAGTATTTTGAGAGGGGAGTTGCTTAAACCAATGCTGTCCCCCATTCCACTTATTTGGGTGCAAAAAAATAAAAGGGAAGTGAGAACATTAGGGAATGTAATGAAACCCCCTTACTCCATTCACTATGATTTTCCCTTTTGTCAGCGTTCTTTGGCCCATTGATATTCAATGGTATTCAACTCTCTTTTGACATGATGGATCCTAAAATCAACAAAACTTGTGCTTAGATATATAATGTGATAAAATATTCTATTGAAAAAGTTGCTTCGAGATTGATTTCTTTTCACTATCGCTTGGACCATCAACATGGAGTCTCTAAATACAATTATTTTGACGATGTTCTAATCCTTATCTATGTTCAAACACTTAAGTAAATCATAATCTTCAACTATATTATTTGAATCTGTCCTTAGCAAAAGTGACAATATTCCCTCAGGATTATGGAGAATCCCACCCACACCTACCAACCTAATACAAAAATACATATATTATAAAATAACAAATTGATGAAATCCAATTAATATTTTGTTGTTATCATATTATATATATATATATATATATATTAAATAATGAAATAATTAAAATCAAAATACGAATATTTAACTATGCGAAATATCACATTATCATTTTCATGAAAACAAGAGAAAACCAAAATTATGAGGCATGTTAGAATAGTTTATAGAAACTACATTTTTTCTTATTTTCTAGTTGACTATTTTATTTGGGAGAAAAATGACACTTT
>SNQJ01S0027745.1:3595-17295 GCA_010110895.2 Picea sitchensis
GTGGATCCTTGTTGCCACCGATTACTTTACAAAGTGGATTGAGGCTATTCCCACCCGAAACACCAATCATACTGTCATCATAAACTTTCTGCAAGAAAACATATTTGCCAGATTTGGCTTCCCTAAGAGAATAGTCACTGATAGCGCTGCTGCATTCAAAGATAAACACTTGGTAAAATTGTGTGAAGAGCTAGGAATTCAGCTGGTACATTCCACAGCTTACTATCCGCAAGGGAATGGCTTAGCTGAGTCATCCAACAAGAGTTTAGTCAGAATTATAAAGAAGTTGCTTGAACAAAATGCCAGAGGTTGGGATTCCAAACTGAAGTTTTCTTTGTGGGCTGACAGGGTTACATGTAAGAAATCAATTGGTACATCTCCTTTCAAGTTGGTATATGGTACTGAAGCCATATTTCTTGTTCAACTTGCATTGCCGGTTGCAAAGTTCTTACAAGAAACTGATTCTGAACCAAGTGATTTGACTAGGAGAATTCATAATTTGGTAGAACTACAGCAAGATAGAGAGCAGCTCTTGGAAAAAATAGAATTGCATCAAGAAAGAATCAAAGAAACTTTCGACAAGAAAGTCAAATCAAATGTCTTCAAAATAGGGGATTTAGTCTTAAATTGGGATGCAGCAAGGCAGGAGAAGGGGAAACACGGCAAATTTGAGGCTCTCTGGACAGGTCCTTTCATCATAACAGCGGTACAACAGAACAATACCTTTGTTCTCCAAACTCTTTTAGGCGAGGAAGTAGCAGGTGGCCCTTTCAACGGGCACTTCCTAAAGATATATTTCTCATAAGGCTTCCTTTGAAGCCCTGTTCTACTTGTACATATTCTTTTTAGTTCTATTTTCTTTATTTTTGTCTCTTGAATAACTCCATGCCCAATGGTACTAGCAAAACTATTTTTCAAATTTCTGTTTTAAATTGTAATAAGGCTATTGAGTCTAGCTAGGTTCTTGGTCACCTCACAGGGAGATGCCCATACCAGTTGGAGCCAAATGTTAGTTCCCAAAATGAACCTGTCCCTATGGTTGCATTTTGTTGTGGATAGCATGGATATTGGTAGTTTTCTCAAGTTTAGTTTTGATTTTTTCTAGCTGCAAGACTTAGGTTTTGATTTTTGTCTTAGAAATAAGATGACCCATAAAGGTCTTCTCTTTTAAATTTTCATAAAATGCTTTCAACAACTAACGTGTGTTTAAAAGATGAGTGTTAGCTGGTGAAAGTGGCGACTTTCAATAGCTAAGGAGCATCTCTCATAGATCTGTGTGTTGGTGAAAGTGTTTATTTTCAAACATCCAAAGAAGCATTGTCGCGGGTTGTGCGCTGGTGAAAGTGATGACTTTCAACAGCTAAGGAGTGTTTTCCATGGGATTGTGCGCTGGTGAAAGCGATAAGTTTCAACAGCTAAGGGGAGTTTTCCATGGGATTGTGCGCTGGTGAAAGCGGTAAGTTTCAACAGCTAAGGGGCATTTTCCACGGGATTGTGCGCTGGTGAAAGCGGTAAGTTTCAATAGCTAAGGGGCGTTTTCCACAGGTCGTTGGCTGGAGAAAGCGGGAATCACGTGCGTTTATCCACGTTTCAAAAATCAAATGATGATGCGATCAAATCACGACATGCAATCAAGAAGGACGCACTGGTGAAAGTGTATAATCATGAAAACTCGAGTTGCACGTCCAAATCAGATTACAAATCCGATCCGGTTTAGAAAATCATGCTCCACAATCATGGCGTCGGGGATGGCAAGTTCAAATCCATTAGCGTAGGTACAAAAGTTGTATTACCTGGTTGACAACATCAAATCAGTTCATTTCTTCCCTGTCACGCATCGTTCACAAATGTTTTTTAAGTTTCTAATGTGGAAAGACAAAGTCGAGTGCTTTCAACAGCGCAAGACCTCGGCTCGAATAGAAGTTTGCGGTGTTGTGTGTACAAAATCAGTTGGGATTTTGGGTTGCATATGGCAAGGAGATGTAGTAGGTCTTTATTAAGAAAAGCGTTACACAGCCTATCTTTCCTACAGACACATCCAGAAGTACAGAAACACTTCTCCAATGCAGGTTGTATCGAACTTGTTGAGAGGCTGCAGAACGGTTGTCACCAGTCAACAGCAGAAGCTTTTGCCAAAAATTTTGATGGGAATAAGGCTCGTGTTGGGTCCTTGGAGATCATTGTAGATGAAGCTGCCATTGCTACAGCAACCAGCCTACCAAGATCGGGCCAGAGTTGGTTCAAAACCACTGCCACTAAAAACTTAAATTTTAGAGCTTATTGAAAGGAAGAGTTCAATCATAATGCATGGAAGAAGACATGCCAGTTTCCCATTTAGAGGATGAGTGGTAGGATTTGTTTAAGGGCATCCAACTCTACATAACCTCGGAGGGTAGGTATGACAAACTCATGATGTATAATTTCAATCTCCTAAACCATTTCACAGGTAAAACTCTCCTCAATTTACCTTTTTTCTTACACAAGAGCTTAACTAAGGTCTGTAAAAAGATTAGGGCTCAACCCCTAAGCATGAAAAACACCTTGTGCCACTTTGGCCTTATTAAATTGATCATTCTGGAGGAATTAAGACAGCAGGGAAGGAGCTGGCAGCATTTTCTATTTCGGGAGGGCTTTGAAACACAGACTCAGCCCGTAAATGAACATGGGAAAGGTGTAAAGAAACAGTTGACTCCTCAAAGCAGTTCGAGGAAGAGGAGGACCCTGCCAGGACCTCCAGAAGATAGAATCTCTGGTGTGAAATCCCACAGGTCAAAGAAAAGGTTGAACTTCGAAACTACCACAGAGCAGCCTACAGAGAAGCTTACAGAGAAGAAGACAAACGTATTAAACCTTCCCTACATAGACTCAGAACCAGAGCAAGAAGATGAGAGCCATGTCATCAAGAGTCCTGAACAGTCAACTAAGTTTGCACAGAATTATGAGACCTTTACTCATATTGAGGAAGGAGAAACATCAACGAGCACTAAGTCAAAGAAAGCGCAGAAGATTAAGAATCTCAAAGAAGTGATAGCTCAACAGGAAGTCTTAGAGAAGGTAATAAAGGAAAGGTATAAGAAGATGTCCGAAAATTTTGGAAAAACCAACGCTTCATTTGAAATACTGTTTCGGGAAAGTGTTAAAGAGAAGAAAAGAAAACAGAAAATTACGTAAGACTACAACAGCCTATGGTGGCTAGCAAAGCACCTTAAAAGACAAATCATAAGATTGAAGCAAAAGAAAAATTCCCACCCATATTTGAAGGTGCTTGCTCAGGTTGTTGTAAACATGCAAGGAGAGAAATCAGAGACACATTGAGTTTTTGTTGAAATCGCATTTTGGAGGTGAAAGTTCTTTTTGGCTTCAGTCAGGACTTTCACCAGTGCACAGTGTAATTTTGCATCCAGTTAGCTGGTGAAAGGCAGCACTTTCACCAGCTAACCAGCGAAATATAAAGCGAGTTAGCTGGTGAAAGAAGGAAAGGCATTTTTGGAAGCCAAGGACAGAACATGTCATTTCTCACAGGTTATAAAGGAGTTCCAAAGTATAAAGGAGATAAGAATTTGCTTGCAAAGTATTCGACATCAGAGATTCGAGGGAATTTCGGGAACCACATGTAAAACACGTTTCCTCAAGTATTGACTATGAACCCTGAAGAAATCCAGCTGCCAAGACAGGTGCCTCTTCATGTTTCATGACACCACGGATTCCAGAAGCTGAAGGATACAGATGGCGAATTTTTGAGATTGAAGACAATTTGAATGATAGTTTAGTTATCAAGCCTTTATTATCAAGTTGTTTAGTTAGATTTGAATTTCTTTTATTAAATACAGATCCATGTTTTTAGGATCTGTAAAACCGATTGTAAGAGGCTATAAATGCCTATTTTTGATAAGAGACAAGGGTTCAAACTGGGAGATAGTCTATAGACTCTTTTTGTAGAAATAAAAGTTTAGTTTCCTTTCGTTTTCAATATCAGAGTGTCCATATTTCCTTTTCTGTACTTTGTTTCAGTTTATTTTAGTTCATGAAGACTGTTATCTCTTTATTGAGCTCATAGACTTGAAATTAAAGGATTCCTCTCTATCTTGCATTAAGCCCTACATTCAGTTGTGTTTGGCAATCAAGAATAGTGTTCTTCATCCCCCCTTTCAAATTACTTGATCTAATTATTGTTTCCTGAAAGCACTGTTCCTTTAAATGTGTGATGAGTTGTTTATTTCATTGATCATTAAAGACCCCATTGTCTCAAACACATAAAAACCATTATTTCTAAGTTACCAAGCATCCTTAGCCTACAACCCTAAGGAGTTTCTTGGAGTGATAACAAAACCCACAATTACAAAGAAGTACAAAAGAACATGTTGAACTAAAAATGGACAAGAGGAGCCAGTTGGAATAGGTGGGTGGCCACCAATATCCACATGGATCATTTGCTCTGCTTCACCTTGGTGTTTGACATTTTTCCCTAGTAAGTGATCTTGCTTTGGGATGGTTTTTCTACTAAGAACTCCCTTAAAGAACCATCATACCTGTTATCAAACAAACTTGTCAGATTCATGTGGGTTTGTGGTTTCTACCTAAGTTAGTAGTTTTACCCTGTCTTTCTCCTTCTCCCCAACCAAATCTTAAATTTTTCCCTTTTCGGTTGGTAGTTTTCTCTGTGTTTTCCCTCGATCATTTGAGTGACCTTTTTTTTTTTTGTAGTCCTACCTGAGAAGTCTCAGCCCCAAGATTTGTTTTTTCTCTAAGGTTAATCACTCCCCTTTCTACCTCTATCACTCATCCTTTTTCTTTCCCGAGCCCTCAACCAGACGCCTGAGTTTTACTTACATAGGTTGCATCCATAAGAAAAAAGTGCGTCACTTAGAGCGGTCCGATATGGACTCGTATCAAGCGAGCGAGAAACATCAGTTTTCAGCGTCTGGGATCCAAGGTGGAGTTCAGACTGGTGGTTCACGGGTATTTGGAATCTGAAAGTTGCCCGAAGTTTAATGTTGGGGAAAAGGCCCAAGATCTAAGGTCGGGAAAAGATTTAATCTGGGCCATAGATCTCATTATGAGATATCAACGGTGAATAATAATCACGAAAATCGGGAGTTCAAAACATTATTAAATTTGTTTGTCAAATATCTGAACTCTCAAAACCCGAAATCAACAGGAGTCATTCGATATAGCAGGACACGTGGCATCAGATCCGAACTGCGGAGAAAGTCATTTCGGGAAAACTCAAGTGAGGGACGCACAAATTTCCCAAGCCCCAAAATTCTAAAATGTTGAAGTGTCGATATTTATCTGGGTTGTTTAATTCAAAGGGGTGCGTGGCACCTGATCTAAGAAATCATTATTTTGTGATTCGAGGGTTTTTGCATAGAGCATGACGCAAGTTCGCGAAACATGAAATCGTGAAGCGCCTTAGATTTAGGCCCATGGTCACATCCTGAGGTTGCATGGATCGATGGAAAGGAGTTGTGTCAAATGCCGAAAGAGCCCACGTTGGTCACATAAAAGGATCTGCGCAGCTTCGAAACACCAGGATTGACTCGAAGAAATCATGAAGATCACCTGGAACATTATGGGGTGTCAGGCCTCATCCTGATCCCAATAAAAGTAGTTAATGAAAGTGGGGGAGGTTTTTGATACCTTCTTTCACTCCATAAATGGAAGGTCTAGCCAAGGGGACTGAGCCGTCAACCCATTGTACTCCTGTGGGTAAATTTTCTTGCAAAACCCATACTGATCTGAGTTAGTGTCTGACAGAAGGATACATGTGTAGACTAACAGAAGAAGACGTAGAAACAAAGATTTGATTGTAATGGCCAGGTCACACTCTTGGTGGTGGTGAGTTGTTTTGAGTATAAATAGTTAGTTTTGATATTTTGTGATGGTTGATGGTTGAGCTACGCTCCCGCATTGTAAAGTTTTAATGAAGCTCTAGTTCTTCTGGTTATGTATCTGTATTTGAGACTTCTTTTTTAATGTAAGTCAGTTTCCTTTCGTCTCTCTGTAACAGTTGTGTTAGAACATTCAGGCATGGATGATCCAGTCATGGGTAGTTACATTTTTGTGATATAGGTTTGATCACAGGGACATCGCAACCAATTTTAATCAATCTCTTGTGTTGTCTTTTCCCTCAAACATTGAATGAC
Organism: Picea sitchensis; assembly: GCA_010110895.2. Lineage (NCBI taxonomy): Eukaryota > Viridiplantae > Streptophyta > Pinopsida > Pinales > Pinaceae > Picea > Picea sitchensis. The sequence goes on from SNQJ01S0027745.1 coordinate 9,742, forward strand.
TCGGGCATGGATGATTCAGTCGAGTTTTTGTTATTGAATTGTGATGTATGTTTGATTTCATTTCAGTGATAATTTCATTCAGTTCCCTAAAACTTTGAACCAAGAGGATCTTATATTCTAATTTTTCCTTCCTTAGGCTGTTGGAAGACCGGATGTCCACAGCATACCTCTTCATTATCCTCAAGTTATTCCCCCTCCTCACCATTACTACAACTTACTGACCAAATTTAGATCAAGGCCTCGTCTTCTTATGAATACCAACCCAGTTTTCTGAGTTAAAGTGATATAATCCTAAGTCTGCATCCATTAAACCCCCTTTAAATTTATTCATTGTGACATACAAACTGATGGGTACTAGGCTTACCTCTACTGCAATCAAGAGGTGACTTCTAGTGCTAATATTTATGGCGTCGTTTTCGAGGACAAATTGAATATTTTACATAGGATAGAATGACAACGAGCTTCTGATTCTGAAGGTGCATCAGATATCAGAACCATTGAAGATTGCATTTTTTCACCTAGAGACTCCATTGAGGTGACTCCATTGTTTCAGTTGTGGCTTCCAGAGGCAAACACACGAGATCTAATCCACAAATTCCTTTAGCGGCACCTCCAGAGAAAATTATCAGATGACAAAATACTCTTCAGGAGGGTACTTCTACTGTTGAAACAGGTGATTCTGGTAATTTTCATTATTCTCCTATAGCAACTCCAGTAGTTGTTTCTCATTTTCCTATTACACCATCTGTTGGAGCTTCTAGAAGTTTAAATTTTGGGAGTTTTCCTATTGATTTCCCCTCTCCCAGTTTCACTACTCCTCCTCCTGTTAAAGTTGTTTCTTTTACAGAGAAGGAAATATCTATTCCCTCAAGCCCTGTAGCTTTTTCCTCAAATCCTCGGTTGCTTCCTTTTCTTCTCGGAGGCTCAGTTCCAGCCTCCCATGTTCAAGCTACATCTCCTCCTGGTTCTCCTTCAACTATCATCCCTATGGCAGGTGCTAATATCCCTAGGAATAGAATGGATGCCATAGTGGCTACGAGTTATGCCCCTCTAGTCTTACCTCAGCCAATGAATTCTCTCCCTGCTGGAGACTACCTGAAATACATGCCCAAATTCACAGGAGAAGAAGACATAATTGTTGAAGAACACCTCGTTTCCTTCTACAGTTATGCAGACAATCTAAATATTGAAAACGAGGATGTGTGGATGAGAGTCTTTGTCCAGAGTCTTGATGGTGAGGATAGGAAATGGTTTAGGGGTTTGACCCCTGGATCCATTGTTGGGATTGAGGCTTTAGATGATGTTTTCTTAAGACAATGGGGGGATAAAAAATACTTTATGTATTGTATCACAAAGTTTGGGTCCCTAAAAAGAAAAGAGGGAGAGTTTGTCTCTAACTTCTCCAAAAGATTCAACAAAATGTACAATAAGATCCTTGCTAAGATAAAGTCTACAAAAGCCTCTGCTAGAATTACTTATGCTAGCGTTTTTTACCCTGATTTATGCCTCATGTTAAGAGAGAGAAGAGCTAGCTCCTTGGATCATATGCAAGATGCAGCCCTGGAAGTAGAGTCCAATGTGTTGGTGGTTGATAGACTTAGTTATAAAGATGACAAAGACCGAGGAAGGGGGAGATATGAAGCTTCAACCTCTAGTTCCTTTGCATCCCATCCTCAAGTAGATGAATTAACCAAGCTAGTAAAATCTCTTTCTGCAGAGATGGAGAAGATGAAATTTGAAGGGAAGCAGAGTTATAAGAATTCCCAAAATGTTGATAACAGAGGTAATTTCATAAGACAAAATAATGTCCCTCGGTTACTCCCAAGAGAGCCTCATAGCAGAGAGAGGGATGCTTAGAAAATCCAGACCCCTCTCCAAAATAACCTTGTTGTTGATGAAGAAGGAGAGGAAGGAGAGATTGATCCTGAAATCCATTGTCGTGGAGAAACCTCCCCATTTCCCCATTTGAACCAATCCTCATACGAGGAGTCCCTCATGGACAACCAAATAAATGAGTTGAGTAAAGGGGAGAAGGAAAATAGTAGTCCCAATAAATATAACCTCAGGTCTAAGAAGAAATAAGGGAAGTCTAAAATCCCTAATCAGCCTTCCAAAATAGATAAGCCTTCTAAAGACGCAACGAACGGCAGCAAGGAAAAGAAAATGCAAAACCCATCAACAATAGCCAAAGGTCATGTCCCAGAAGTGAGGTAATTTCTAAAAACCCCTTCCTGTTTTAACATTGATCGTGAAATTCAAAAGATTAGGATCCTTGTACCCCTTTCAGAGTTGTTCAAGCACGAAGATTTTAAAAAGTCCCTCACTAAACTATTGCAGTTTGAGCCTGCATCTCACTCCTCAGACGCAATAAACCTTCAGGATGAAAAGATAGCAGTCATTTTAGGTCCCATGATGGAATATAGAGATTATTCATCCCTTCCCTTCTATACATATCTGAACATACATGACAAGGTGTTGCATAATTGTTTGATGGACTCAGAAGCTTCTCATAATATCATGCCAAAATATTTCATGGATGAATTTGGATTAGAGATCACAAAGACTTACAATGATTTGTATTCTTTCGATTCTATGAAAGTGTAGTGTCTTGGGGTCATCAAAGATTTGGTTGTGACCTTGTTTCAATTGCCCATGAAAAGTGTGGTCATGGATATTGTGTTGGTTGATGTTCCCCCCAAGTTTGGCATGTTGTTTTCAAGATCTTGGATAAGGAGACTTGGAGGAACATTGTCGATGGACCTCACATATGATACCATTCCTGTGTTCGGGGGGTAGCATAGAATATTGTACAGGGAATATCAGTTGGCCTACATTATCAATGATGAATCTGACCCCACCAACCATCCTATTTTTCCCCTTGATATTGATTTAGGATCCATCTTGTTGCAGCTCATTGGTGTTCCCAAGCCCCCTCTTGAAATCAGGAGGCAAACCCTCACTCTCTGTGAAGATTCACCTCCAATTACCTCTGTTTGGAAAATTTTCTTTGATGGAGCCTCTTCTAGAGAAGGTGTTGGTGTCAGAGTGGTCTTTGTTTCACTTGTTCAAGAAATTATATCTCTGTCCTACAAGTTAGAATTTGAAACTACCAATAATGTGGGAGAGTATGAAGCTCTTGTTTTGGGTTTGAGGGTTGAAAAATACATGGGAATTAAAGAGATATCAGTGTTTGGGGATGCCGAGTTAATTTTCCATCAGATCAGAAATATTTATCAGGCCAAGCACCCTCGGCTTAGAAGTTACAAAAATGAAGTCTGGGATCTAGTTGACAATTTTTTCTTGGCTTTCAACATTTCATTCCTGCCAAGAGAAGAGAATGCCATGGTCGATTCACTGGTTGTCTCAACAAGTAATTCAGAGTTCCATTGCCACCTAAGCTCGGGTATGATGTAGAAGGGAAATTCAGACTCTCTATACCTGACAATGTTAAACATTGGAAAGTGTTTGAGGATGATCTTGAGATCAGAAGATTCCTGGAGAATGTTGATGAGTTTTTTTCATTACACATTGATCAAGATTCTGATTCTGAAATAAATCCTCATGCTGATGTTTTTATGAACAAAATTGCTAATCATCATGATATTGTCCAGTTTCCCAGCAATCATATCCCAAAGAGACTAGTCCCTTTGGAAAGACTATTTGACAGAAATGATGTGGCAGTAAAGTGTAAAATTTCAAATGAGGATGTTGATGTAGCTAAGTGCAATATTGGTACAGAGGAGGATCCAAAATTTGTCAATTTTTCAAGCAGCTTGTCAAGGGAACAAAGGGACGAATACATTGAGATGATAAAGGAGTTTTTTTATGTGTTCACCTAGACATATGAAGATATCTAAACATATGAAAGCAATGTCATTGAGAATAGGATCCCATTGAAAGAGGAGGCTAAACCATTTAGGCAGAAATTAAGACAAATAAATCATGTGTTGTTGCCTATCATGGAAAGGGAGGTAAAGAACTTGTTAGATGCCCAAATCATTGTCCCTTTGAGATATTCTGAATGGGTGGCCAACCTGGTCCCAGTAAGAAAGAAGAATGGAGAAATTAGACTGTGTGTCAATTTCTAGAACCTGAACAGAAGCTCTAATAACGACAATTATCCTTTTCCAAAGATGGAACACATATTGCAGAGGGTGACAGGTGCATCCATGATTTCCATGATTGATGGATTTTCTGGCTACAATCAGATCTCTATCATGCCTAAAGATAAAGAAAATGCAGCCTTCACCACTCCTTAGGTAACATTCATGTATGCCAAAATGTCCTTTGGATTGATGAATGAAGGAGCAGCCTTTCAGCGAGCTATGGACATCGCCTTCATTGGAGAAAAGGATAAATTTTTAGTCATCTAATTGGATGACATTACAATTCTTTCCAGGTCTGATAAAGAGAATAGTTATCATCTGAGAAAGGTATTCTTGAAATGCAGAAGGTTTGGTCTCTCCCTAAATCCAAAGAAGTCTTTATTTGTCATGCAGGAGGGAAAAATGTTGGGACACATAGTATCAACAGAAGGGGTTGTTACAGGAGAATCCCCCTATAGAAAAATGGATTTCCTCTTGGATACTAGAACCCTATAACCAAGACAGAAAGGTGCTAATGTGGACACTGACATTCATTTTCATGAGGCTAAACTATTCAAGGAAGAAGAAGAAAGTATTCCCTGATTTCTCTCAACAATCCAAAAATTCGCTCAAAAAAGGCTAGTGCTCCCTCAAAATGGGGCACAGAGTGTTGGAACGTTCCCCCAAAAGAATTCATAGAGTGTTGGCACTCCTTGACAATGTATAAGGGAGCGTTTCCTTCCAAAATTGATTTTTGAGTAGCTTTTTCCATGGAAAAAGACTTGTACTCTTTGTCAAATGACTTCTCTTCTTAAAAACCAGTCTTTTGAGGTGTCTTGCAAGTGTTCTTGATAATGTCATCCGAAACACAACATAGGCAAGATGACAGTATGATATTTGTGACACTTGTGGGAGAAATGTGACAGTTGCGACATTGGTAATGACGACACTAGGCCTTCATCCTAATGGGTAATTTTTATGTGTAACAGATTGCGCCCCAAAGTGCAAAGTCAGAAGATGAGAACTGATGACTGAATTACTTTGTATACTTTTTCAAGCAAGGGTACGGAATCAGAGAACTTGATAGAAGCTTCACACAACCATCAAACAAATATTATGACATGTTTCAAACCCAAGGCAGGCATACCTATGCTTGAGTGATAAATACTTTCAAGGTATGGTCACCATAAAATACAGTGCGGATCCATAATTATATTAACAAAAAGGTATAGCCACTTAAGATACAATGTGGATCTATACTCCTATGACCTGAACTGATCGTAGCCATGAATAATACACAATGGATCTATGAGATAACAAGACATAGCCACGACCAATACAAAGTGGATCTATGTGACAGTATATGTGTCAATGTTCAAAAGAAACTCCGCCGCAACCTGGTTTCTACGTCTAGTTCCCGGATAATGTGTTGAATTCGATAGGAATAGACTCGTCGAAGGAGGGCCTTGGTGTATCCCCCATCAACAACACAAAACTGAAACAGAGATGTAATTGGTGGATCAAATGAATATGAACTGACATAGGTATTGAAACAAGAATTTTTATGGTTGACTCTTGAGGCAGATACTTCCCTTGAACACTGAGGCAGGACAGCAGAAACTTGACATAGACCAAAACATGATGATGCAGTGGATACTATGAATTTCGTCAAGTAAACCAAAGGAGTAAGAAAACTTAGAGGATTGGTTCAGTGCAGAGGTTCAGCAGATTTAAAATGCATTCAAATACAAAGTGTCGTGTTCAAGGGCGACCGTAAGAGTGACTTTTGATGTTTTCAAAAACTGCTTGGCTTGCTTCCTTCAATTTTTTCCCCCATCCAGATAGACGAATACCTCTTTTTGATTTAACAAGCTCAAGGAGGATAACACATGCTCAATTTAACTCACCTTTGGTAATTCCCTCTTCCTTTGTTTAAATAACTGGAAGAAGTAAGGGTTCAGTCCCGTATGGGCCCTTCAATGTATGATTTTTTTTACGAGTCCAGAGAAGGTAAACTCGATGATTTTTTATGTTTAGAGAGTCTGAAAAGAACTTAAAGATGACTCCAGGTTTTTCCTTTTCATAATGTTAGTCTTGCAAATCCAAAATATAGATAAACTACCACTTGAAAGACGCCCTTTCAAACCTTTTAACGAGTGTGAAAAGAAGCAAGATCACTCTACAATGTTTTCATGTTTAGAGAGTCTGAAAAGAGATTAAAGAAAACTCTAGGGTTTCCTTTTTCATATAACCTTTATGAGTTCGAAAAAGTGAAAAGTATACTCGGTTACACTCTCATGTATTTACGAGCACGAGAAAGAACAAAGACTAAGATCGGTATTAGTTTCATTTTGAAACAAGCTTGAAACAAAATTAAACTATGCTTGTAAATTCCCAACGTAATTTCCAAAGGTAAGGATACCCATGGATGGTTGGTACTCTGCCCCTAGCTTGAAAACTAGTGGCTTAGCTCCAGAATGATCAACAAAGGCTGGAGACAAATGAACATGATATTTGATACACCAATTTTTGTTACAGGAGATGTTGGGTATGTGTTATATTCTTTGCATGTGTGTGTGTGGGCGCGTCAGATATGACAACTGCGTTTGGCGATCCCTCATACTAGTGCCCTATTTGTGCCTTGTGCGCCGGACACTTTCCTAGGGGGTCCTAGGGGGGCAGTTATGTCCCCCCTTGGTTACGCACAACATTCGAGGCAATGCCTCGAAATTGTTTTTTGGGCGGTTTTTACTATTTTTAACGGTTTACTAAAAATAATCTCGGTTTTAGGGATTAGGGTTTTGGTTTCTACAGAATACCTAAAAACATTGTATATATTGTATAGTGAATGGTGAAATTTGAGATAATGAATATAAGAAAGGTTTTCCCGATTGAGGGTTTCTGGTATAAAATCTTTGTGTACTCTGTGTATGAGTCATTGATTAAATTTTGTTTTTCTTAAGAATCTATATGCATTGCTTTACTTCATAGGTTTAAAACTTACATGTGGTATCAGAGCTCATTTTTGGCTTCAAAGGGATGCCTTTGTTGTTGAGGGTTTGGCTCGGTCTTGATAGCTCAAGTTTATCTTGGGTTTGTGATAAACCTGGGTTTAGTGGGAGATTTTGTAGTGGATATTTGAGTATAGAAAGAGGAATGGCGAGCTCATATAGAATAGAGATAGAGAAGTTCAATGGTAAAAACTTTGAGCTATGAAAGCTCAATATGAAGGACCTTTTTGTAGACAAAGAACAATGGATCGTTGTGGATCATGGTACAGAGCCTATTGGTACACTGTCTACTAGCACACAGGCTACTGGTACATAATCTACTAGTACACAAACTACTAGTACACCAACTACTGGTATGTCGAAGGAAGATTGGGAGAAGTTAGACAGAAGAGAAAGGAGTATTATTCGACTCTGCCTGGAAGATTCGGTGTTGTTGAATGTCTCAGGAGAATCTATAG